>BDUI01000018.1:1353528-1386346 GCA_002335545.1 Apodemus speciosus
TTTTGAAGGCACTCAGGGCTATGAGTTTTCCTCTCAGCACTGCTTTCATTGTGTCCCACAGATATGGTTATGCTGTGCCTTCATTTTCATTAAATTCTAAAAAGTCCGTGTTGACTGTACACTTCTGGTGACTGCACATCTGGGGTGACTGAACACTTGTAATGAGTGCACATCTGTGGTGACTGTACACATGTGGTGACTGCACACTTGTGATGACTGTACACCTGTGGTGACTGCACATCTGTGGTGACTGTACACTTGTGCTGATTGCACACATATGGTGACTGCACAGTTGTGATTACTGTACACCTGTGATGATGACTGGGCTCCTCCTCCTGAGTGGATTATGAACCTCAAGGTTTCTTCAACCTTGAGAACTACACATGGTCTTTTCACCATGGCCATCATTCAGATACTATTTTCTGCTCGATTTTTTCTCATTTCTCATTTCTTCCGGGAGTATTTGGGAATATGCACCAAAGAGAAATGCCAAATGCCTTTTCTATGCTACACAGCCATTCAGATGCTCACTGAATTGTTCTAATGGCTTCAAAATAAGTTTGTTTTGTTAAAACATCCCACCCTTCCTATTGTAATTATAACAGTAAGGTTCATTTAAAATAAACCATTCTACTGTTTGAGAGAGGAAATGTCAGCAGTACTAAAATTAGCTTTCAGTAATTCTGCATTATTTTCATTTCTCTATTAGTAAAGAAAATGTAAGCAGATGAAATCGTTTTCTTCCCAAATCAACTGTTACTAGTTGATAACTGTGATCTGAGTTTAAAATTCAGATATCTAGACAATACCAAAGCTAATGCTTTTACATTCAGTCATAGTATAATACTGCAATGTATTAAGAAAATGCACCTGCTATATGAATTCTGTTTGGAAGCTTTCCTTTCCACTTATAAACATGAAAATTTTATTTGTGCTTAGAAGTGCACTACATCTGTTTGGGCTCAAACTCCAGTAACATTTCCTACATTGTTATGGTTTAAATATTATTCTGTCTTTTTCAAGTTTTATTAACTTGACAGAGATCTAGACATATCTGGGAAGACAGATTCTTAACTGAGAAAATAATTCTGTAACATTGGCCCATAAAGATATATATGGAGTGTTTACTTAGCGATTGGCAATGGAGAGTCTAGCTCACTTTTGGTGTTGCCACTCCTGACTGGTGATTCTGAGTTTTATAAGAAAGCAAGCTGAGCAAGCTAGTAAGCTTCTGCTTCACTTTATGCCTTCTGGTTCTCTTCTTGAGTTCCTGCCCTGACTGCATTTGATGATATCTGGACTGTAATGTGGAAGTATAAGACAAAAATCCCTCTACTCCCCAAGTTGCTTTTGGTTATTATGTTTTTATTGCAGCAGGAGAAATCCTAAGTAAGCTAAACATGGCGTCCCATGGGATCATGTGTGACCTCTTGGTATATAGGTGGTAGTGCTGTTTAGGAAGACTGCAGAGCTTTTGAACATGGGACCATGGTGAAAGGCATAGAGTTTGTAGCAGTACTGTAACTGAGCTCTAATTCTATGCCAAGCTCTCTGTTCCCTGGCCCATTGGGATGTAAAAAAACCCAGCCATGATTACTCAATGAAAAATTCTCAGTATTTACTGCTGAAGTTTCTCAGCAGTGTTTATGAGGTTAGTATATTCATGGGCTATTGATTTTCCCCTACCCCAGAGGTGCCTTTCAGGGTGTTTCTTCCATGATCCTGTTGCAAAGCTCAAAGGAAGATCTCAAAATCACAGTGCACAGGATCTAAAGAAGCCAGGGCTTTGAAGAGACAGACTCATCCTCAGGGAACCTTCAGTTTTGATGTAGCAGGTGGAATGTTACTACAGCTTCCTGAATATTTACGCAATTCTGACCATTAGCCATTCATGTACAGCTGAAGTTCCTCTCTAATTTTCTGCTCTACTCCTTCCTAATGAAGAGATACAAGCTTCAAAGTATGGATAAAGCTTTCCTTGGTTACTACTTTAAATCCCTGTTTACCTGATGTTACAACTGCCTTGAACTCTGACAAAGTTTCTCTCAATGTAATGGACTGTATTGCATCAAATCCTAAGCCAAAACAAGGCCTTCCTAGAGTAAATTGAGTTTGCCAGGAATTTTTGTCACAGTAACAAGGAAAACAGCCACTAAAGAACACGGATAGTGTGAACTTGGCCACGAGGCTCTTGGGCTATGGGACTTGTCTGCTGGATGAATGTGAAAGCTTTTGGAGGAGCCATGGAATTCTGGAAGGTAAAGTTAACGAATCACTGCAGTGGGAGTTCTGAAGACCAGAGTGCTGATAGAGATGTAAGATGCTAAACAATGTGTGCTCTTGAGGTTTTGGAGGGGACCAAAGATTCTATGAGGCACTGCATTAGAGGTTTTTCATGCTATATTCTGGCAACATGTTAGATTTTGCCAGAGTCCTGAACACTTGATTGAGGCTAGGTTCAAAAGTAACAGGCTGAGTTATTATGTGAAACAAATTCAAGATTAGCATAGCATTCAGGACATGGGATGGTTATTGTATACTGCCTTAGTCATATTTACAGTGAGCAAAAAGACATCAAAATAGGCAGTTTGCTTAAGCAAGGGGAACCGCTGAATTCAAAGCTGCAGACAAAGTAATTATTGTAGACATTTAGCTCAATTAAAGAGAAAACATAGACTTTCACTGTGATAATAGGAAAAGCTTCTTGAGAGTGTGACATGTTCTTCAAAGGCTACTAAGCATAAAAATGCAAACTCATCTGAAAAGAATTTCTTTAGAAAGAAAGTGCCTGGGAAGAGATAACGTCTTGGTACCCTATTGAACTAAGGCTACACAGGGCAATATTTACTGAGGTATTTCTGACTAAGCATTGGAAGCTGCTGTAGTCATAGTCCAAAGTCGGTAGGGTGTTGCTTCATATTGAGTTGGCAGTCAAATTCAGTACCATCTATATGATGCTGGTTTTGCATTCAGGAAGAATATTCGGATTCAAAGTTTCTTGGATACCTGCTCCAAGGTTTCAGAAAGCCTATGGTATTTGTCAGTGTATATAGCAGTGGCAGGTTCTGTTCATCAATTTCCTGAGAAGGTAGAATTCAAAGTCATCAAGGAAAATGATGAGTGGCAGTGAAACCCTTAGGATGTTGGTAACGACACGTACATGGGACATCTGTCAAGGACAGCATTAGGCACCTACAGAAGTCAGCTTAAGAGCTGAGTGTTGTAGGCAGAGGAACTATAAGGACAGGACTGTGCAAGTTCTTTGGAGTCTGAATAATGCCATCATGATTCACCAAAATACTAGACATAGAGAGATAAGGTTTGGTGTCTGCCCTACTGGATTTCTGCCTTGCTTAAGTTTAATGTTTATTATACCTTTATTCCACTTGGGATGGAAAATGCTTACTCCATGCCATTGGGTGTTGGATGCTTGGGATTTGTATTATGATTTTATAGGCATTCATGGTTCAGAAATTGCCTTGAGTCTCTAAAGAAACTTTAGACTTGAACTTCTGAATAGTGTTTAGGCTGCAGGATTACTGGGGCTTCTGTTGAAGTTTAGAATGGATGTGTTTTTACATTATCAGATGACCATAAGGAGAATGTTATAGCTGATGTGTTCCCCTATAGGCTATGTGTGTGGACACTTGGTCTCCAGCTGGTGGTACTTGTTGGAGGAAGAGGAAGATCGAACTCTTAGGACATGGGGCAAGATGGTAGGCTCTGGCTCATGCTCTCTGCTTCCTAGCTAATTGAGAAGTCACAGCCACATATTTCTGCCACCATGATGTCATCCTTGCTTTCCCTGACAATATGGACTATACCATCTCAAACCATGAACACAAATTAATTCTTCCTCATTGGAGTTCTTTATCTCAGCTATTTTCATAAGTTAAGTAACTAAACCATGTACATTAGATACTCAGTAATCAGGCAGAAGACAAAGGACTGTCTCAGCATCAATTTTGTCCTTGTAGCCAGCCCTGTAAAAAAAACTTTCTTTCAGAGGACTTTATTAGCTTAAGTCACACATATCACTGGCAAACAACAGCAGTATACTGCCTTGTGTGATAAAAATGGAATGAATAGTGGTAGCCAGAGACACACATACCAGGCTTAAGTCACAGACAAGCAATGTGACTCACAGCACTGACCTCTTTGAGTTACCATATTTCCATACAATAACAAGAATTATGTAGTAACAATGTGGCAAAAGAATATAAGATAAGATGACACGAACTCAGATGCATCATGCCAAGGCTCTTCGTCCTTTCCTGGGTAACAGTGAGCATTTGTCTGAAAAGGCCTTTAACTCACTCAAATTGTTTTTCAAGAATAGGATTAATTTGTGCTGGGCATCACTCTTCCTGGGAAAAGAAGTGGAATGGAGTTACTTCCTGAGATTACAAAATTGATGGATGGAAGGGGTAAGTTTTGAGAATTGCTGAGTCCCTAGCATCATTTATATATGCTGGTAATGATGAGTTTTTTATATTAGTTACTATTTTAAATACATGAAAAGAATACTATATTTACAGGATCCTGGCAGTGAATGCATTTGTGACATCAGAATAATTCAGGAACTGTACATTTTATGCTATTAATTTATCTTTTATAAATTTGGCTTTTACTGTATCCTGAGTTGTGTTTGAAATATTGACTTTTCCAATCTTGCAATGTCTTCCTGTTGATAAGATATCGTTACTTCATTTCTGGAATCTAATTAAAGTTGATAGTACTCTAAGGGACAGCAAATGTCAAAATCCACTAGGGTTTATTGTTTTGAATGTCTGTTTAAAGTAAAAGAACATATAAAAATCAATGTTACTGTGGTAGGAGAATTAAATTATCCTGACCCTGTTTTCCTCAAATATATGATTCATTTGAACAGTTTAATGTTTTGTTCAAGAGAAACATTTACGCTATTGCTAATGTTCCAAACAGCCATTCTCAGATCAGATCCATTATGAGACTGGCCTCTATGTACAGTTCAAGTGGTAACAGTTGTAGAAGGTTTCTTAACTTTCAATGAGGAAGTCAACGCTGTTCTGCATCTCTCCATGTAATTGGTGGTAGATCCATCTTCTAGTCTCCCAGTTGAATATATACACCTTTAAATCTCCCTTTGTTCTGGTCTTACCATGATCAGATACTCACCAGCATCCATACAAACACCCAATTAATTTTCCAACATTGAGCGTAGTGACTTCTAGTCTTTTTCCTTGGAAATATCAGAGGAAGATATCTGAGTGTAGCACACTTGCTAGGGTAGTGTTGTTCTCCCCAGGTGTGGTCTACAACACAACGAGGATCCATCTCAGTATTGGAGTCCTGGTTGGAATGCCATACCTTTCTCTACTGTTCTCTTTTAGCCATCCAATGCATTGAAGGTACTATCATTAAAATAACCATTCCAGAACTTAGACCATTTATATGATGATGGTCTTACAGGACTTCATTATTTTGGCCACTCATCAGATCATGTACTAAATGATTCTTTGATATTGAACTGTGTGTTTGCATTTAGATATGCTAAAAGAATGAACATGAAACTTACTGTGTAGTCTAGGACTTCACAGAGGTTTATAATCAGCTTTCCAGGCACAGCTGTTATTGACAATTCAATTCTACTTTACAGTTAATAACATTAACACAGAGTAATTTTTAAAAGGTGTTTAAGACTTATTGTTTCTATTTTATTTTACCTATGCTCTTGGTGATCATTTTTTACTATTATATCAGGATGAAGGAAACATTAAAAAGGGAGTTACAAGAACATCTCTTACCCAGCTCAGATATATAGCTTGAAATTGGGTGTAGTTGGGGTGTTTATTCCACAATGCCTCAGATCAGCCATCTTTCCCTCAAGCCTGCCATGATACATCTGCCAGTTTAAGACTCATGTTACCAATGATATGATGTGTGTGACAGTAACTGATAGGGAAGTATTTCCTTAGTTCTCGGAAGATGTTGAAGGGTCCTTTTCAGGTATAGCAGTATTTTATTTAATAACTGTAATTTTTGTTAGCAGTATATTTTTCTTTTCCTAGATTGTTGAATACTTAAAGCCAAATTTCTAGAATGCTTCCTTAAAAAACAAAAGACCCAAATTAAAAAGAAAGTAACAAAACAAAGCAATAAGTCAAACAATAGCTCAAATATTCAGGATTTTGATTTTACCAGTTATTTTCCATTTGCTTTCCACCTCCCCTCTCCCATATTTCCTCTTACTCCTCTCTTGTCTTGTCTTTCTTTGTCTTCTGTATTTTTCTCTTTGTTCTGTTTTATATTTTTGATTTTATGTACATGGATTTGATTAATTAGCTTAAACAATTTTTAGAGCAACATGGCAATATAAAAATAAGTGACACACTTTTCTGAATCACATGCTTCTTTTCAAGGTCTGATCATTTATTTGTTACTCTTAAAGACATGTTTTTGACTAGACTCAGACTTAGAAGTAGAATCTCTTAAAGAGGGCAGCCTACATCTCTGTCTCTCTGCAATCTSTTCTTGGCATTTTTATTTATTTATTTTTAGCTTCCTTTATGACCTTGTCCAAGAGTTAAGCATACTCGGCAGCCTCCTTGTTTTCCTTGGCGTGTTGTTAGTTCAGAGCAATTCATCAGCATTTAAGTTGGAGGACACGTGGAGGAACAAGACATTGAGACTTGGGTGTTTTGCTCCTGGGCTTCTCATCTTCTTCATTTAAGGGCTTTCTGAGAACAGATTGTTTGTCATCCTTTTCTTTAGAGAAATTGAAAAGCTTTCTGATTCTCCTAGCTTTTTTGGGGTCCTATTACCAAGGCAAATAATGTCTATCAGTCTATGAATATCATTCTCCCCTTTGTTTATAATAACCAAGTCAAGAGTATTCAGATTGGCATCCAAAATGCATTTCTGAACAGATACTCACTTTCTCTCTTCAGTTCTTCATCTGGAATAAGAATGTCCATCACTGAACAGTAAGCTCACTCTGCCATGAATCATGGCACCTTGTTTTAGGGTAAACTTTTTCTTATCCCTGTCATGGATTCATACCATGTAATCTTTCCACCTTTCACCCAGGGTGTCAAAGTTACTTCTGCAGCCTTGGCTTCTCATACAATGTCCTAAGCTGTGTGTATCTTCCATGCCAATGAATTTCTGACAGCAGCTGGCTGGGAAGGAGACATTCAGCTTCACACAGACAGAGTTGCCTGCTAGGGGGTGCCATGAAAAAAGATCTCAAATCATGTACTTTTAATGATATTGATTATTAAGGCTCATGTTTTATTTATAGATTTTTCTCTTAGTATACTAGTCCTCAAAGCTTCTTTCTCCTCTAATATAAAAAATTAAAAAGTTCAAATATACTATGGTTCTACACAACCGGGGCGCTGTTGCTGTCCATGGCCTATGATGCTGGTGGTCATGCAGATGCGAGTGGCCTGTGCCGTGACCTGAGGTCATGTTGATATTGTTGGTATATACTGTTGCTGGGAGCCATGTATGGTTCAGGGTCCTATTGCAGCTTGGGGCCATGTTAACGACCATGGCCCATGTTGCCATTTAATGCCTTACAGATGTCTGTAGTCTGTTCTGTGCTAAAACCGTGTTGATGTCCATGGGCTTAATAGCTGCCAAGGACCATGTTGATGTTTGTGGCCTGTGTTGGTCCCCAAAGCCGTGTAGCTGTCTATGCTCTGTACTGCCATCTGAAGCCATGTTGATATACATGGACCAGGTTGCCCCCAGTGACTTGCGATGGTGTCTGCGGCCCATACTGCCACCAGAGACCATTCTGCGGTCCATAACACATGCCGATGCTGGAGGCTAGGTGAATGTCTGTGATACATGCTGCTGCCAGATACTATGTAGAGGCCCATGATCCATGCACGTGCTGACTGTAAATGGAAGAGGCTTTTTCTGCAATGGTATGGATGACTGTAGATTTACAGTTGAGAATGAGAGACATAGAAGGTATCTTTGACTATAAAAGTATAGTTCTCTACAATAGAAGGTTTGTGGCAGGGATGGGGTGGGGTAAGACTCACTTTTCATTAAGAGGATGGCCACTCAAAGATTGACCATACTCCAGCTACTATATGAACAACACAAATCAGACTTTAAAAAAAAACTTTTATGAGGGAAGGCTACCAGGGTATCTGGGGACTTGGAGGACTGGAAAGTAATGGTGACCAGAGTGCATTATGTGAAACTCCCAAATACTCAATAAAATATTATGTTTAAAATAAAATGAAGGTTTAAATATATGCTAAGAAGTTGAAATATAGGTTGGAACTTCAGATACACTCATTTATTAAAAACTCATTAAGCGTTCTCTTAAGTTCTAGTAAGTGAGTGGCTTACTAGACATTGTCATTATCTAGAGTGGAAGTAGCAGAAAGGCTTAGTGTTTAGAGCTACAACCCATACTTCTGACAGACTGAATAAATGACTGATTCATGAGTTTCCTGATGCTCAGTGGTTCCTAGTATGAATATCTTATTTTTAAGGAAAAAATAGACATACTTAATGAATTTTCAGTTTCTGTTTATCATCTCCACTTAGTCTCTATATCTCTAGATTGTAATCTTTCAATTAAATATTCATTGCTAATGATGTTTCCTCACCACTTTCATAGAAATATGGTCACACTTTGTTAAAAAGAAGCAATTTGGCATTTTCTAGTCAAGCAGATAGTCCAAATGACTCTAAATTAAGTACAAAGTTTCTCTGTTTCTCTGATGAGTTTCACAAATCATGGTATTGCTTGTACCAGGGAGAGAGAGCTAACATTTGTGTTAGGAATTGACTTCATGTTTAGTTACGACCATGCCACTTACTTTCATAACAATTCAGGAAGCAAGTTCTTTATTTAGTAGATGAAAGATCTAGAGGGCCAAGATTGTATAACATTCCTCCATCATGGTTCAGCTCTATGTCTCTCTAGATTGTCCCCCACTAGCCACTCACTGATCCCTTACCTCTGCCTTACACTCCCCTTTACAGATATTCCCTTAAAAGTTCCTGTGTCCCTTATCTCACTTAGAATGCAGATGAGGTGGTTTGCATACTCTTGACCCAAGGGAAGTGGTCTTTGTTGGGGTAGATGGAGCCTTGTTGGAGGAAGTGAGTCACTGTGGGGGTGGGCTTTGAGGTCCTCTGCTCAAGCTTTACCCAGTGTGGAGTAGACCTGCCTCCTGACTGCGGGGGGGGGGGGGGGGGGGGGGAGGGAAGAGAGCCTCCTCCTGACTGCCTTCAGACCAAGATGTAGGACTTCTTCTTCCTCAGCACTATGTCCTCCTGCACACTGCCACACTTCCTGCCACAATGACAATGGACTGAACCTCTGAAACTGCAAGCCAGCCCCAGTTAAACGTCCTTTATAAGAGCTGCTTTGGTCATGGTGTTTCTCCTCAGCAAAAGAAACCCTGACTAAGATGGCAGATAACATCCACTTTATGATGATYTGTAAGAATTAGAGAAACCTTTATAAGTGTTAACTGTCTGTGCCTCTGGATCACCAGGACAATATTATACACTTCTTTTCTTTTTCCCATTTTTAATTAGGTATTTTCTTTTTCACATTTCAAATGTTATCCCCTTTCCTCATTTCCCCTCCCAAAGCCCCCTATCCCATCCTCCCTCCCCTTGTTCAAGTTACAAAGCTTGTATTTTATTAAATATTTTAATATTCTATATTTTTGCACCCCATTAGTATATCTAAAAGTCTGCTTTTGAGTCTTGATAAGTCCTGTTAATTAAAAATGTTGAGAAGCTTCTAATAGCCATCTAAAAGTCTTAGCTTAGCATCACTCGGTTTGCTTCTGACAGACTCATATGTTAAATGCATAAAATATTTCTCTGCCTTCTCCGTATACCTCCATTCCTGTCTGGGGCTACTCCCTGCACACTCCTCCTGTGGCCCATTTTATGTGATTTTCTGATCACAGTCTTCCGACTCCACACAGCTGCCTGCCTTTGCTCAGTGCTTTTTCAGCTTTTGTTTGATAGGTACCATCCTGGGTGGATTGCTCGTGGATGGAGATGTTTCTGTGACAGACAGTGTTTTATAATAAATGAGTGCTTCTACTGCCTGCATCCTCCAGATTTGTGTGTGAGGGATGCCTGCTCTGGAGACTGTCTTTGCTTTTCACAGGTCTAGGCTTCATCTCCGTTTCAATAAACACTAACCTTTGATTGCTCCCTTGGACTACATTTTTCCAATGAATTTTCTTTCTTCTAATGTCCCAAGGAGCCTGGGAAGCAGGGCTTTCATTTCCTCAGGAAGTCTCTGACCCTCGTACTTTTCTGACGGCTGCTGATACCCATCTCCAGTTTGGGTCTTTTGCCAGGTACACACTTCTTACCATTGTGCGCTGATAAAACTTTATGCTAGAGTTATAGAGTCTGATATGTATTTGGCTCAGAAGCACTGGAAGAAATCTTTATAGGTGAGATGACATTTCTGAAAAATGAATCCCAAAAGTGTTACTTATGAAACTATTTTTTTCTTGTTGGTGTAGGTTGTAGGTATGTTAAAAGTTCCTTCCCACTTCCATCGATTTCCTGTGGCTTGCAGAAAGTTTCAGGCTAACATTTATTTTTTGGAAATCAGCAGTCATAATTCTCAGGGACTAATTTTGGCTCTTGAATGTCTAATAAATCTTGCTGTTGATACATAGTCACTACATTGCTTTTCAACAGATACAACGGGAAGTGCTATGCAGCAGATCCCTTTACAAGAATGTTTACAAACCTTGTCAGATGTTGCTAACACCTAATTCTCCTGTTTTGCTCTTAGGGTTGTATCATATGGGTCGTTGAACTGACCAGACTGTGCAGTTTACTACAGTCAGTGTTCTTAGCCTACTGATCCTAAAGATTGTGCTCAAAACAGAAAACAGTTATCAAAGAGACTGAGAGACAGATTCAAGATATTCATGAGTAGTAAGATGACCACAGGTACTTTCCCAGTATTTGTGAAATGATTATACAGTCATAATTAGTATTTAATAAGTATTTCTGATTTTGTAAATTGTTATTGTGACTCTTGTCATGGTTTTGATGCTTCTACTGAAGACACACTATGAACACAGTGTAGCTCATTCTGAACAGGCCTAAAGGAGAAGAAGCCTTACCTGGTGTTATAGTTTAATTTGGCTTATGGATGAAGGGGATTTTTGCATTATTAATTATTCTGCCTGTACCCAATGTTCTAATCACCTTTTAGCTCTTTAAAAGTGGTTTGCAGTATATGTGCAGGTATTTGTATAGATAGAATTATGCATTTCTGAATTTTTTCTCTTGCTTTTGGGAGTTGCTCAGTGGCTTTCTTTCATGTTTTCAGCTCCTCCATTTACAGATTGCAGAAACACAAAGGTGACTGAAGCTGTTCTGACACAATGCTGTGCCTACAGTTGTCATGGTGCCATCAAAGCAAGTGTACAAAGGCTTTTTTAGTAGGAGTTTTTATAGTGATCTTCATTTGATGGATGAAAGACCAGTATCCATGGAGCAGAGGCTCTGTTCCATCATTGATGCCTTTGTTCAAATTTGTAAGCTAAAAGGTGTGGGAGTTCTCATACTTGCTTGATTTGTAATTTGCATTACATAATATGACAAATAATAGCTTCCTTCTACTAAAAAATCTAGAGCCATTGATCTTGTAATTAAATATAGTTTTCAAAGTTTACCAAGGGGCCAGAGTTTCAAATTTTTGAGATTTTGTTTCACTAATTTACATATACATGGTGAATTATTTATTACACTCAAATACCCAGAGGAAACGACCCCAACAGTTACAGGAGTGAAGCACCAGGTTCCCATGTTTGGAAATTCAGCATCATAGGTCTCTGGAAGTTTCCATACTGTAAACTATCCTTGCTTCATTCAGTTAAAATGATCCCATATGGAAACACACTTGTGAAAAACCACAAGTGAAATTATTGTTAAAAAAACCCAACAAACAAAACCCCCCAAACCAAACCAAACACAAACAAACAACCCAAAGTCACTCCCTCAATCTCCCTATATAAGAAAGTCTTTTTTGTTTTGTTTGTTTGTTTGTTTGTTTTTAAGTTTGAAAGTTGTCCCCAGAGAACAGGGACAACTCTTGCTGCTGGCCAGTCTGGCCTGAATTATTTTTCTGAGTTCCAACCAGCAGGGTGCAGCATTGACTCTTAGTTACTGCTCAAGGGGTCGGAAGGAGAAAAAAGTAGTAATGTTCTTTCCAACAGACTTAATTTATACATCCTGGTAACTGGACATTTCTTGATTCAATTCTCAACTCCATGGATTCTAGTCACTTCTTTTTCTAGTACCAGTGAAGGAACTGAGGGTTCACACAGGGGAAAGTTATCAGCCTGGGAGACTTGGAAGACATAGTAACTGTTTTAGTTTTTGATTTTTCTTTCTGAGGGAGTAGTTGACCATTTTTGTAACAGTTGGCAGTAGATGCCTCCAGATGCAGTAGTTCTCAACCTGTGGGTGGCAACCCCTTTGGGAGTCACATATCCAATATTCTGTATATCAATATTTCCATTATGATTCATAGCAGCAAGAAAATTACAGTTATGAGTAGCAATGAGATAACTTTACGGCTGGGGATGTCACCACAATATGAGGAACTGTATTCAAGCATCCCAGCATTAGGGAGCTTGAAAATGCCTCAAGGCAATGTTCCCAAATGTAACCTTTGGGATTCAGTTAGCTCTGTCTCCCCTCCTGTTCCTGCTTTTCTGGGTTGTCATCACTGTTGGGTGACTAGTTACACTCTGGCTATAACAAGGAATAATGAGAAATTCCACAAATTGCCACTGGTTGTGAGATATTCAATTTTTATTGGAAAACGTGGATATATTTCTATTCTTAGGAGGGAAAAAACTAAACATAGTGCTCTTATCTGAAAGCTTATTGCCAAGAAATCATCTCAGTGGTTCACATGGGAAAACAGTGAGATATCTATGAAAACTTTCAGAAACTTGTTTGTAGAGCCATTTTGGGGTGGTAATTGCATAAAAATAAAAATATACATTTAGAGTTAGCTGTCGCAAGGAAAGAATCAGCATAGTAAACTTCTAGCTCTTTAGCACTAAACATTCATTAATGGTATCTTAGAATTCTCCCAATAGTTTTTTGAGTAGTTTTAACTGCTAAAGGAGAACTTCCTAATAGGTTAAATACAAGAAATAAATTATAGTATTGAGTATGAGGCTAATAAATGTGTGACCCATTATAGCTTTTTCTGTGTTTCCTGTAAAGAAACAGTCCTTGTCTCAAGGTCGTATGATTCAGGGATATTGGAGATCTTTTGACAACTGCATTGTGTTCAAATGATCTACAAGGAGCATGCTGTATTCATAACTAGAGCAAAGGAAGAACAAATAGTTTGTCTTGTGCAAACACTCTGGTTAATTTCGCAGAAAACTCACCAAAACCTTCTTGTTACAAATACCACATTTTAACACTTGAAGGGAACAAGTGGCAGACCTGGTCATGTACATTCATGGATTTGATGTTTAAAAGTTGGCTTTAAGTGATCATTACCCACTCTCTACAGGATGCTTTGCTGTGTGCATATGGGTATCACTTTGATGACCTATCATTTTCATCTTCCCCCCCCCCCCCGACTGCTGTCTGCCTGTGATTAAAATAGCTACTGTGACTTCTTTGTGTTCTACTTTGGGGATTTGCCACCTCTTGGATTAGCTTGATTGGGTTCTCCACACTACAGAAAAACAACTCCAACAACTGAAAACATATTTTTAGTTAATTTGGGTTGAAAAACTTCATCCATGAATAGTACGTTTACACAATTTTCTTCCTTCTGGCATCCCTCCCCAACTCTTCCCATGTTCCCACACTCAAATCTATGACTTCTTTTTTAATTACACACACACACACACACACACACACACACACACACACACTCTCACACATCCTACTGAGCCCATTTAATGTTGCTCATATGTATAGATGTTTAGGTTGACTATTTGGAATTAGATAACTTATTAGACTGTTCATATTTGGAGAAAATAGATTTCTTCCTTTCTCAGCAGCCTTTGATTGCTTAGAGTTCTTTATCTAGGGGGAGTCTGTGAAATCGCTCCTGTCTATATCAGTATGTCATTTAGTTTTATGATTTATTGTAGGACTCGCTTAGGTAGCCATATTGTTGAGATTTTATAGGCACAGCTTCCCTCTCATGTCTAGAAGACACTTTGTACCAACAGATATCTTGGTCCTCTGGCTCTTAATCTTTCTAATTTCTCTTAACTAATTTTCCCCGAGCCTTGGTACATGTGTTATATTGTAGATCTATCAATTGAAGCTAAATACTATCCAATTACTTATTTTCTGCATTTTGACCAGGGTACATATAACAATATGTATTTAGAATATAGTCTAGTCTGGAGTTATATTGATTTAGAAAAATGACAGTAGTAGGTTCTCCTCTAGGTTGTGAGATCTCTCTAGTCCTTGGTAGTTGACTAGGTTTATAAGTAGGCATACATTCCCTTGTACTGAGTGTGCCTTAAGTCTAATGAGACAGCTTTTGGTTTTCTCTGAGATAAAAGTGTCTCTACTGAGATATCTTGCTAGGCCAATCATTATTGCCACTCATAAGCTTTACAGTTGGATAAGATTATTGACTGATTTTTCTCCATTGGCCATTTACATAGCACCTATGAGAGCTAGTCTTTGATGCTATAAGAACTAATCATCAGGGAGGAGGCTTCCAGGTCAGTTCCACCCCAATTTCTTCAAGTTCTGTATCCAAAATGTGTGATGTCTTCTGCAATAGGGTGTTAGGTTCAAATTCTGGGCAGTAACCACGGGCACTGGTAATACCTTATATTGTTTGGGGAGTTGTCCTGGTATCCCCTTTCTGGATCTCCTTCTAGATGAAAGTACTTGAGACAATTAATGATCAACCATAGTTTACATTATTGCTTTGTTTTAAGATTCTCTAACAACAACAACAACAATGGTAGTGGTTGTGGTGGTGGTGGTGATTTCAGGAAGTTGAGTCTCTACAACTACACATGAGTAGTAATAACTCTGTTTATTGGAATGATTTTCATCAGGTATACTGCAGAGGGAATTTTACTATCATGAATTTACTATAAATATGCTCTTGTCAGGCATAGATATGGGAATACTATAGGAAAAATGAGACACTGGATTCACATAAGGCCCTGCCTTATAAACAACTGTGGGAATTATTAATTCATAGAGTTTTTTCCCATACACACACACATACAATGCACACAATGTGTACAATTAAAAATATGTGGTATTACAGTAACATTATTGAAATAGCATTAAATTAAAAAACAAATCAAAGGGAAATTAGAAATGTTCTAGAAAGATGACAAGAAAGATTAGAGCTGAAATAAGTGAAAATGAGAATCAAAAATCAATAGAAAAAAATCAATGAAAAGAGTTTTTTTAAACAGATAAACAAAATTGATAAGTCTTCAGCTAGGCTTACTAAAAGGGGAAAAGTGGATTAAAATAAGTAAGATGAGAAATACAAAAGGATTTTCCCAATACAAAAAGAAAAAGTATCATAGGACAGTATACTTTTTGGCAGATTCAGAATTGTGATCTAACAGCTTTTCTCTTTCATTTATCTCAAAGTTGTCTGTTCTATTTTCTTTTTCAGGTTTCTAATGAGGCATCTGCTACTAATTATGGCCTAGTATTTGATAAACAGCTTAGGCTAGCTTTGACCTCCTGTTGTAGCTCAGGCTGGCTTTGACCTCCTGTTGTAGCTCAAGCTGGTTTTAAGCTCCTGATGTAGCCCAGGCTTTCTTTGTACTCCTGATGTTGTGGTTCAACTTTCTGAGAGGTGGGATTGCTTAAGCCATAGTTTCTTCAAATGTTTTGGTGCTTTCCTTTTCCTTATTTCCTTCCTAATATTTTGATCATAGACATGTCAATCTGGCTAGCAGTTTAACTGAATCTGTTTCTTCTTTTTGACTTTTTTCTCCTTATTTTTCACCTTGGGCAACTTCTATTCATTCATTTTCAAATTCCCATACTGTTTTGTCTGACATTTTCCTTTGTTCATTGAATGAGTTATTTCTGTTTTTCTATTCCTCTGTTGTGACTTCCTTATCTTCTTCCTATCTTTTTGCTCATTATGAGTATATTTGTTTTATTTTGTCTACTAGTTCAAGTATCTTGTAGAAGTTGGGCTTGTTTTTGTCTTCCAGGCCGATGCTCCCAGAAAAAACCTCAGACTCAAAATATATTTACAAATACCTTGGCCATATAACTGGACTCTTCTTTGGCAAGATCATAACCTAACCCATTTATTCTAATTTACATTCTGCCATGTGGCTGGTTACCTTTGCTCAGGTATTCTGTATCCCTTTTGTCACATCTTCCCCAGGTGACTCTTCCTGAGACACCCCTATCCCAGAATTCATTTGGCCTCCTGCATGTCCCTCCATCTATTCTACCCTTTCCTATAGGCCATAGCGTTTAAAGTTGACATACAATACACAAGATATTCTTTCCAAAATATCTGGTGGATTTTAGGAAGTAGATGGTGTCTGAGTAATACCACGCCCTTATTTGCAGGCAACAGTGGAAATCTGGTCTCTACAGAGAGAGAAAGTTGTGTTTTAAATCACAAAATTCAAACAAACTGATACAGCATATGGGGGGGGTGGAGGGATAATTTCTTCAATCCTTATGGAAATCTGTTGTGATTTTTAGAAGTAAAATCCAATTTTTCTCTAGTTCATGAGTGTTTAAATGTGCAAAACCTAAGGACCTCTGTGTACTTGTTGGCTATATAAAATCTTAGGCTTGTCTCAGTCACTTCTTCCTAGTGAAGGACCATTTTCAGTTTTCTAACATAGGAATCTAATGAGGACAGCCTGGAGGAAGAACAGGAGGTGGAGTTTAAGTAACTTTTGTGGATTGAGCTGTGATTGTTTTTGTCTGTATTCGGTAACTCATCCTTTGTCTGGGTTGCTCTGTGAGTTTTCAGTCTCTTTGGTTAAGCCCTTGGAGTTCTAAGGAGGCTTTAGAAAACAAGAGTTTCCTTCTGCCTGCAGCATGAATATGAGATTCTGAAAGTTGTGAAATAGCTGATGAGAGCTCTCTCTCTGTTTTCAACCTCCGATGTGTTTGAGAAATTCATTTGAGCAGAAAAAGCCTAACAATTAAAAATGTTCCACTGTAAATGAGTTATTTCTCCTATAGCCTTTCTTATGCTATTGCATGAGAGCACACACATGCTCACACACACGTCATCATGAATGTAGTGTTCACATTTTATTTTTATAAACAGCATCTTTCGCTTCTATTTATTAAATAAATGGTACTTATTGTAGCTTGGCCATATCTTATTTAATCTGCTATTGGCCACAACCTATTATCTGGTATTTTGCACATTAAGTAGTGTATTGCAGATATTCTTAGACATGCATTTTACATTTTGCCATTGGCGAGAGGTATGAAATACAGAGTTTCAGAGGCAAAGTGGACCATGCCTTTATGTTTAGAAAGTTTTCCTATATTATTTCTAGAAAGACTATATCAATCCATATTTTCATCAGAGAGGCAGAAATGCCCCACTTCATGTCATCTTCACAAGTCAGAGATACCCTTGCTACTTAAATTTCACATAATAAATAGCATATACTATTTATTTCATTATTGCTTACTAGTCATTGTTAAGTAGGGCGATAATACAGTAAGTCAGCAGATATGTTCATTTCCATGTTTTGCCTATTTTTCTACCAGGATATTTGCTAGTTAATATTCATTAGTTAAAAATTTCTATCCCATCTTGAGTTAACTTATTTATCATGTATATATAGGTACACATACATATATTATATCATATATATATGTATATACATGTATATGACATGTACATATATGTGTATGCATGTATTTTTACCTTATACTGCCATTTTTTTTATTTTCACATGCTCATGTGAGCACAGACACCCTTACATACATGTAAAAACACATGAAAACACATAAATACAAAAACAGTAGATTATGTTAGAAGGTTATTTTTCATTATATATATATATATGTATGCATATAAGATATTTAAATGCAACCTGATCAATCCATTTACTTGTGCTTATTTAATTATAATTTAGGATAACTGACTTAGGGTGTCTATTGCTGTGATGAAACAGCTTGAGCAAAAGAAAGTTGGAGGAAAAAGGATTTGTTTGGCTTATACTTCCACATTGTAAGTCCATCACTGAAGGTAGCCAGGACAGGAACCATTAGGGTTGGGTGGCATGGAGATGCCATGGAGAACTGCTGTTACTGGCTTTCTCCAGTGGTTTGCTCAGCCTGCTTTCTTATATTACCAAGGACCATTGTCCAGTGGATGGAACCACCCTCAGTGGGCTGGTTTCTCCCCTATCAATCACTGATTTAGAAAATGTCCTACAGCGGCATTTCATTGGGGCATTTTCTCAGTTGAGGTCCTCCCCTCTCAGATGACTCTAGCTTGTGTCAGTTGATATAAGTCTAACCAGCACAATGACCTTCTAGAATACTTCTTGCTGGGCATGACTAATTTTCCTTCTCTCAGCAATTTTCAATTGTCTATAGCTCTTCTTCTAGGGGTGGGGTCCTGTACAATATCCCTGATCCATATTGGCATTGTTAATTGGTGTTGTGATTATCAAGGTCTTGTTAAAGTAGAGATTGCTGAAATTCCATGGCTGAAAGGGAAGCTTTAACATCCCTGTCATCTATAGAAGACTCAGTCTTGCAGCAAAACTCATGCTCTCCTTGCTCTGATAATCTTTTCTCCCCCTCTTCTGTCACATTCCCTGAGCCTCAGGTATGAGCATTGTGGTGTATATGCATTAATTGGGCTGGGCACCATAGTGAGTCATTCTCTGCCTTTCAACTCATTCTGAGTTTCTGAAATCATGCCTGTCCGCTGTAAGTGGAGCTTCTTGAAGGGTGAGTGAGAGCTATACTGAGGGCCTAAGGATAAGTACTTAGAATGCTGTTAGGAATTATACTTTGTTCGGGAATGTGGCAACACAAGGTTCTCTTCTAAGATCTATTCCCTCACTAACCTCCAGTGTTTGCCTAGGTTTTCGGAACCAAGCATGTATTCCCTCTTATTGAGTGAGTCTGAAACCCAATCCGACAGCTGTTCATTACCTCTAACATAGACGTGCCTCTGCTTCACCTTTAGAGATACCTTGCTGGTCTGTCATTGCTGTTCTTAAGCATCAGAACTGGGAAGTACTATTGAATGCTTTCCTCCCTAGGGAGCTTGCATAGCCCCTTCAGGTATCATAAAAGGCAGTCCTCGGGGGAAAATCTTTTGGGTCAGATCCAACCCAACTGCTCTGATTCTTGTGTCTGAAGTGCATGGTGTCTTCAGCATCAGTGACTTAGCCTCAACTTCTGGCAGGTGACCAGGAGCAACTGCAGTAGCCTATACTGTTCGGGGAATCACTTGGACTTTCATGACCAACAATTCAAATGGAGGTCCTGATGCCTGGCTGTGAAGCTTTTGTTAGATGGTCTATAGCTATTTCAGGGAGTATCATTATCACAATTGGATGAAATCATTTAAACGCTATATATGTATGTACACACTTATGTGTGCAATATATCATTTTAGATAAAATAAAATACCATGATTCCTACTGGTCTTTTCAAGGAATTTGATTTATCTTTCTTTTCTCCTGTGTTGACATCCCTCTCCTTTCTCCAATTAAAGGCCTTCATTTTTCTCACTTCTCCATTTATGTCATCTTTATATTGCTGTTCTACTATTTAGTGCTGCTACTATGTTAAAATTTTTAAATCAAATGGAGGGTCATGTTATGAATGCTAAATGTTCATTCAACAAATCATTATTGATCTCAACTCTATACCAGGTATTGTTTCTATGCTTGGGTATGTGGGCATGTGTGTGCGTGTTTGTGTGTGTGTGTGTGTATGCCTGTATGTGTGTTTGTTTGTGTGCATGTGTGAGAGACAGAGTAGGTGCTACAGAGTGTTTAAGTGTATGAATGTATATGTGAATATGAGTGTGTTTGAGTGTATGAATGTGTGTGCATGTGTGTGTGTGTGTTTGAGTGTTTGTATGTGTGTGAGAGAGAATTGTGTAAGCTACATTCGTGCAGGGCCCATGCAGGTCCACAGAAGGTACTGGATCCTCTGGAACTGGAGTTCCAGGTAATTATGAGCCACCATGTGGTTGCTGGAAATGGAACTTGGGCTTTCTGCAAGAAATGCAAGTGCTCTTAACCGTTGAACCCACACACACCACTCCAAAAACCCCGCTAGGATTTTTGGAAGTGCTGGCCAGATAGCAGTAAACATTGTGAATATGCACCTTGCTTCATATAGCTTACTTCCCATAAGACTGTAATTTCATAACAACAAATAAGCTTATAATCCAATTTAAGAACACAGTTCCTATGTATTCTGAGTCTTGTCTACTGGATCTGTTAGACTCCCAAAGTTTTCTATTAGTATTCCAGTTTTTCAAGCTCCTTTTCATGGGTAACATTCTTGTTTTCTAGTTTAGATGCTCTTGTTTTATTTTTTCCAGATAAACTATAGGTTTATAGCTTCCTAGTGAACTGTACTTTCTCTACTCTCATGGTATCTACCCTGAATATCAGGTAGATCTCTTTATTAATGTTAACATGGTATCTACCCTGAATATTAGGTTGATTTCTTTATTGATACTAACCTTGTTGTTGCAATTTCCACTTTCCTTTGTCTCCATTGGCCATACATGAGGGAATTTTTAACTATGGTTGTTTAATTTCATTTGTGTAGATACACTTCTGTTTTATTTTATCCCATAACATAACAGGCTTTCTTCTGTGATGATACATTTTTCTCCTATTTAATATTATCACCATATAGCTGATTTCAATGCTTTCATGCATTTATTTGTTCATTTACTTATCAAGTTTTAGTTTCTTACTGTGTGTCAGTGTACTAGCGGTTGGCAATGAACAAAACAAAGAAATTCTCAAACGAGTTATTAACTGTATACTTGGGAATAATGAGAATGTAATTAGAGTATGATGAATATATTAAATTATAAAAGTTATGCAAAAATATGTAATAAGGGTAATATTGCTGTTAATTTTCAGGAGGTGTTATTATTTGAATGTGTTATCAAAGTCCATATTACTAATTTGATTTCCCCAAGAGATGTTGGGTGAGGAGAGCTTTCAGAGGTGTTTAGGTCATGAGAGCTTGGCCCTTGTGAACAGATTGAATCAGGCTTCTTTTTCTGGGTTCTTCTTTCTGCTTCTGCTATGTAATGTGGCAGGAGGCCTTTGGCAGAGGTCAGTGTGCTGCTATTAGACTTTTTGGCCACCTGTACTATGAAGCATGTTTTTGGTTGTTCTTTATAAACTGCCCGGTATATGTTATTTCGTACCAGTATCACAAAAAGGACTAAGATGGAAGGTTACAATTTTAAATGCAGTGGGCAGAGTAGATTCTTCTGAGATAATGTCACTTGGAAAGAGGATAGCAGGAAATGAAGTGAATCAGGTAGATAACTAAGATAATAGTCTCCCAGGCATGATGAATGGCCATTGCCATCCTTAGTGTGTCTGGCACACTTAAAGCTGTCACGAAGGCTAGAAGGGTATGTTTGAAATGAAATAGGGAAAAGAGAGACAATGATGTTAAGGAAAACAATTGGCAGTCCTTTAAAAGACTTGTACCCTAATTGCACTGGAATGCCACTAATGGTGTGCTTTGTTTTGGTTTTGAGATGGAGTCTTACTATTTTGCTGAGGCTGGTACAGAACTCAAAATCCTCCCACCTTAGCTTCCCGAGGCATGCACCATTGTGTCTGGCTACAATGAATTTGCTCCAATTTTGTATTTTGTGTTATGAGAAATTAGACATAGGACCTTGCATGTCCTTGGCAAGTCTTCTATCAGTGTGCTGCATCCCCAGACCTAAAATTATGTATAAACATTATACCCATTCATATTTATTGAGGTATAAGTTGACATATAAGAAGGTATACTTTTTTGAGCTATGACATTTATGTAGCTGTATAGAAATAGAAATAAAAATCTTGATTAACCAGAAAGCTATTTTGTTCTTTCCTTAGTCAAGATCTAATAGTCAATATCCCCCGCCATGTCTATTTGTCACTAAAGATTGGATATGTATTTTATAGTTTCTCAATTATTGGTATAATAAAATGCCCTTTAGTGTCTGGCCTCTTTCGCTCACGGTCTAACTTCTGATCTTATATCTATCTCTAATTTGTTTCTTTTTTCTGAATAATAGTTCCATGTACAAATATAACTCAATGTAGTCATTTACCTAAATACAACTGCTGTGAACACTCATAAGCAGACTTTTATATATCTGTTTTCATTTGTCTTGGATCAATATCTAGGAGGACAATGGCTAAGTCATACTCTTTGATATTGCAAAAAGCACAAAACTGTTTTTCCAAAGTGCTTTGGCCTTTTACCTTTACCTGCAATTTTGAGGAGATCTGAGACTTGTTTTCTTCATCATAACTTGGTATTTTCAAATCTTGGTATTTTCAAATTGCAGTTTTGGGATTTTATGTATTATCTAAAGCAATTTAACTTTATAATTACAAGACATTCAGCCTTGTAATAGGTAGGGAATGGTATCACATTATATTTTAAAATTTCATTGCCCTGATAACTCATCACATTAAAAACCTTTAATAGTGCTTATGTGCATCACAGTAGCTTCTATGGAGGCTTCAAATCTTTGTCTATTTTTGTGTTTTGAATGAGAATTGTCCCTCATAGGCTATATACTTGAATGCTTGACTCCCAGCTGGTAGTGCTATTTGGGGGTGTCAAGAGGAAGTGTCAGGTGGGGCTTTGAGATTTTCAAGCCTCACTTCCTGGTTTTGCTCTGCTTCTGGTATGTATCAGTTGCCATCAGCCAGCTTCCTGCCCTGTCACTTGCTTTCCCTGAATGTCCTTATACCTTAACTACCACGGAGGACTCTGTCCATGTGAAGCTCTTAGCCAAAATAAATACTTTCTTTGCTAAGTTGTTTTGGTTATAATATTTTATCAGAGCAAAAGAAAAGTAACCAATATACCTATTGCTGTTTCTTCACCTAATTCTTATCATTAAATTATAAGACTCCTTTGTCAAATTGTAGGAAACCTTATGTATTATAGATACAAACATTTGTAGTGTACATGCATGGATACTCTACTCAAATATATGTACCTGGATATACTCCCACATATGTATATATTAATTATAGTTAAGACAGACATTGATAAATATTTTTTAAGAAATAAAAAAATCATGTTGGAAATTTTCTTTAAAAATATAATAATTTAAAGGTCAAGACAATGAAATTTCTGAGGCACAGCATTATAAACACACTAAAATTGAAAGCAGAAAGCTATAGCACAACACTAATTGAGGATTGAATATTTTGTAAGTCACTGTGTGGAAGCATTATTGCAAATTCTTTAATTTAAAATGATAACATTAGCTCTCCATTGGATACACACTGAATGGCTTGATTTCACTACTTGGTACATTATTTTTCTATTCCTTTTGGCTTTCTAGAAACACTGCCTGGTGAGTCTATTATACTATAGATGTTACCCAGCATATCACAATTTAGACTGCTACCAATGATCCCCCCTCTCCACTCTGCCGCTCAATTGATCTAGAATTAGGCTGAATATTTATGTAGCACAATTTCACAAGGGTGAAGTTATATTCTCAAAGGATGGAATTATATTCCAGGGGCCTGAATAGATCCGTTTACAATTTTAGCAGCCTGGGGATAACAAGATACATTCTCCCAGCAGTTACTTAATACCATCATCATATATCCTTTACCTGTTGGGAGACCAATAGTGCATCTCTTTGTGCTCAGTTCAGCCTGCCAGCTGAGTCCTCCTTTGTTCTCTCTCCTCTGTTCCCTTAACCTGTGCTTGCATCGTATACAAATGCCAGAAGCCAATCTTTCTATTTCCTCAGAATTAGAAAATATTATCCCAGCCAGGGTATTGTTGAAAAATTAACAAATAAAGTGCAGTGAAGTTTTAAATATAAATCAAACACATCCCTGGGATTTGCTTTTAACTGTACACCTTCTAAAAATTATATTTTTACTCCCAGCAAATTACCTAGCAGAAAAAAAATGACAAGAGTAATCTATTTTTTTCACAGCTGGTCGGTTGGCCAGAGTTTCTCATCAAGGAGTACATGCTGTTTGCTCCCCAGATGGACAGCCTGGATGAGCTACAAATCCATGGAGCCTGGGACACAAGGTAGAAATTAGACTGCCAGTACTTTTAATCTTGCACAGCTCTGCACACTTGAAATTGCAAGAGGCCCATTTCCAAATGAGCATCTATTGGGACAATATCCTATATCTTGTCAGAATGAGTCCCATTAAATCCTCAGCTGGAATTAGACCAAAACCTTGTAATAATTACGGGAAACTTATTAAAAAGTTGAAGCCCGAGACTGTGACAGTGGAAACACTCAGGCAACATTAACAGTAATTGGAATCTCTGTGAGTTTTCCCTTTTCAATCAGTGCTTGTTGATAGCCCAGAAGTCAAAAAAAAAAAAAAAAAAAAAAAAGGAAGATAGAAAGAAAGAAAGCCTAAATGAGAAGGTGGCAACTCAACACACCCAAGCTGGCATGGGTAAATTGTGTTTGTGTTATTACAATGTCTTGTTGAGGTGGGGTGAGCTCCCCACTGTGGGTGGTGGCAACTGCCAAACCAATGCTTAGGGGTCTTGCAAAGTTCATTCACCAATCTCACACTCTCAGGGAGACACACCAGTTTAGCCAGTCTCTACCTCATGTCTGTGGCCTTCTTCTTTTACATCTCCCATTTCACCTCTAAAATCCATTGCTTCCTTTGCTGTGTTCTATGAGGTAAGGATTGTGGAAGCAGAGGAAACCTTGAGAAAGTGAAGTCCTGAGTCAATGTGTTATTAATATTAAAGGGCTTGGATTCATGGGAGCTAGTAAGAAAGATGTCCCATGCTAGGGAGAAGTGATGGAGCTATTCTTTGGATTGCAACTGTAAAGGGTTAATCAGTCAGTGGGAAGCCTAACAACTGGAGCTTCCTCCTCTACTTACAGCCTAAGACCTCTTATTGAAGCTAGCCAGCCTCTCCTCCCTGTAATTAACACTCTGAAGTTCTGTGTTGTGGTGGGTTGGAAAAGTCTCACCTGGTTCTGGCCTTCCTGTATGCATGTCTATCATTTCCTTGCTGTGCCTCATCAGAGTTCCAGGACCAAAGCCACACAAATTTCAGGAAAGAAAACATGTTTTGAAGAAACAGTGTTATAGTCAGTCCTGGCAAATATTCTTTTCTAGTCTATAAAATCATCTTTTCTTGGTTTCATTCTATTACTAAACTAACCCTCATGTTCAGTTTATCCTTAGATGGGAATGTTTTGAAAGGAAATTATTCAAGATAGGCAAGGTTTTTTTCCCCCAGTTTGTAATGGAAAAATAATTATAAATTCGTACTGCCCAGACAGGCCTCTGCACTGAGTCCCAGTGTGTCCCTCTCAGGGCGACTCTCTCTTTCAGCTAGCTCTCACAGCATCCTAGCTGTGTTTCCTCTCTGACATAGACTCTGTAAACGGTGGGAATCCCACTTCTGCCCAGCGCCCAAGTATCCAGTAAAGCATGACTCTTAAACTTGAATAGCTAACCAAACATCTTTACGTATATAAAACCCCCAATTACATGATGCCAATTTACAATGATAAAGTCTTACCTCAATTATCTAACCTCTCCAAAACACCAGAAATTCATCTGAAGCCATCTTGAGATCTGTGCCTCCTTCTCCACTCTGCTCATCTGGTCCACCGAGCTTTCTCTCTCTCTTCTCCCCTCACTTCTCTTAGCTCCTCCTTCTCTCTACCCTCCAACCACTGGACTCTCACTGCCCCAATGTGAATGGATAGGAAATATCTTGCAACACAAGTTGAATTTTGTAATTTAAGATTCAGAACATTACAATTGATTGATAGTTGTGGGAGGGTCAATCAAAACCAAGTATGTGTGCATATGTCATAAGAAAACCTACTTTGCATGAAAACCAAAGAATGACATTTGTGCATAGTCACTTAATTTCTATATTCTTGAGATGGATTCTACAGCAGCCTTAGTTTTGCTTTGTTTTGACATATATAACATAGGATGACTTGCAAAGCGTAATTTGGACTCTTAAGAAAAAAGCAGAGGGCTAGAGAGGTAATAACTCACCAGTTAAGAGCACTGGATGCTCCCCTAATGTCTTGAGTTCAGTTTCAGCACCCACATAGTGGTTCACAATTGTCTGTAACCGAAGTCCCATGGGATCCACTGCCCTCTTCTGGTGTGTAGATGTACATATAGATAAAATATCCTTGTACATGAACAAATATATCTTTGAAAGGAAGGAAGGAAGGAAGGAAGGAAGGAAGGAAAGGAAAGGAAAGCAGGTTGGGAGGAGGGAAGGAGGGAGGGAGAGAAAAGAACAGAAAGTTGGCCTTGGCAGAGAGTAGGCCATGCTCAATGGAAGGCTGACTTGAGGGCTGTTGATGGGGTTATTCTTATCTTTTAGGAATTCCATTATTCAAGCAGGTTCTTTAAGCAGATACAAAACCATGGTAGGATTGCCAGGCCAGGGTATGGGGAGTAGTCTCTAGGAGTGCCGGAGACAAAGACAGACCCCGCGGCTTTCATCATAGCTCAACCTCATGGTCAGAGCTGAAAGAATTAGTGAGTTCTGTCTGGACAAAGAGGCAGGCTACTCCTTTTACTAGATTGCCCCAGACAGAAAGTGACTCAAAGGTAGAGCATGGGAACCCCGGTGTATTGTTTCCTAGCCTGAAGAAAAGTGGTGTGTCTAAGATTAGAATGAGTTTCATTTCCAAGGCAGTGTTTAGGGGAGGTTTGCACAGCCATTAGACTGAGTTATTGTTGGGGAACTCATAGCTGGACAATGGGGGAATGACTCTAGGTCCCTTCCAACTTGCATGCTCAGTTGTTTTGTAAGACTTGATTGACATATTTTTAAGAGGACAGAACTTATTTTGTAATTAATATCCAAATAAATACAAGCGTTCTGCAGGAAAATCATCTTACCAAAACTTTGTGGATTCTGCTGGTAGGATATTCTTTACAAACCCCTTTTCATAGAGACTGTGACATAAACCTAACTCTAGTAAATGTTCAGTTGAATGGATCCTGGAGAACTAATGTTTGATGATTTGCAGTTGAAGTGATAAAATGGGTGGTGAAGATGATAGTTGGGACCACCTTAAACACTTGTTTGAGTAAGATATTAGCTTTGAAAGGATATAAAGCATTTTCAAAAAGGATCCAGAACTGGCTAAGGTGATGTGTCTTCTAAACATCCTATGCTTTAAGATAGTGCTTCTTCACTAGATTTCTTTTTTTTTTTTTTTTTTTTTTTTTTTTTTTTTTTTTGGTTTTTCGAGACAGGGTTTCTCTGTGTAGTGCTGGCTGGACTGGAATTCACTCTGTAGACCAGGCTGGCCTCTAACTCAGAAATCCACCTGCCTCTGCCTCCCAAGTGCTGGGATTACAGGCGCGCGCCACCACCACCCAGCTTCACTAGATTTCTTATTCCTTCAAATATATTCCTGATAAGAGGCAGCTCTAAACTCTGCAACACAATTGAAATCTCCACCTTGCCAGTTACTCTCTGATTGTTAAGTGGTAACATAAAGAAAATGGTACCACAGGCACCATAATCCTACTTCACAGATAGCAGTGGAGGCTCAGTGAGAAAGTATTGAGTGACAACTTGGAACATGGGAGGCTCTATTTTCATTCAGCTCAACAACTCTAATAGACTCTGCACAATGAACTACAGTAGTGTGCTCTCAAGTGATTGCCTGCTTGGAAGAGATTAAACCTAAGAAAATCCAAGGACTAATACCATAGGATAGTATTAATCCTGCTTCTCAGAAGAGGTAGGGCAAAGGAGTATGGAAAAAGACAGGAATTTGGACAAGAATATTCAGGAGCAGCAGCAATACACTGTTGTATCTATCTAGACTCCACTGAGTTTTTCCCTAACAAATCCCTTTTTGTCAGTTGCTGTCTGTTCTTTTGGCCTCCATGGTATCTTATTTATGATATGCTTCTGTCATGCAGGGCTCAGAGAATATAAGCCTTTTTCTAGTTCCTGAAGAATTCGATGAAAACAATGGTGAAGTTCAGCAGTCAGTTTCTTCCACTTTCAGGATAGTAATCTCAGAGTCAGCGAGGTCCTTGACTCTTCTTTCTTCAGCCTCTCCATGGGGGTTGAGATGAGCAGGTTTCACTCATGTCAGCCTTTGGTCTCCTTCAGCAGGGATACTATTTTGGAGGAGATTTGTCTCAACTGTTTGTGCTGCTGCAATCTCTTTTGTCCTGAGTGGATTCTGAAGAAGCTTCGCTTACTTGGGGAGCATAAATGGAGATCAAGTTGGAAAGCAATTGTAGAGTCATGGGAAGTGTCAAGTCCAAGTGAAGCTGTGAAAGTGAGTACAGGATCAACATTTCCACCCTCTTTTCCCCAAGCCAGCAACCCCTTCCTTCACTTGATTGTTCTATACTCTGCCTTCTCTGTCAACCTTGACTTGCTGATCCAGGACCAAGGACTTGCATCCTATCCTATTGCTAAGGAAAGCTGTCCACTGGAGGCCACTCTGGGCCTCTAAATTTCCTCCCTTTTTTCTTCTACTGACATCTGTCTTTACTTTGCTCTTTACCCCAGAGCCTGCTGGGATATAACAAATGGTGCTGGGCAATACAGTGGGAAACAGACTCTCCTATTTCATACAAATGGGGTGTGCATATTGGTTTCTTCTTGCGTCTATATCAAGTTGCCACAAATTTTATGGTTAAACACTAATATGGATTTAACTTAGATATGTGAAGAACCCAAATCCCAAGTCAAAGTGGTGTGTTCTTTCTGGAGGCTTCAAGGGGGGGGGTGGTCTTAAGCCCTTACCAGGGTGCTCTGCATTTTTGTCACTCTCTCTTCATCTTACTTTATTCAGTTGCCTCCGATCCCGCAGTTGTCTCTCACAACTCTGATTTTGTTCCTCTTCTCAGAAGGGCCTCAATGACTTAAGGAAGGTCTAATATCAGGTCTATATCCAGAATGATATCCTTAACTTTCTAGAGAAGGTGATATATTTACAGATTCTAAGAATTATGGTATAGAGACCTTTTGGTATGCATGTGGTGTGTGTGTGTGTGTATGTGTGTGTGTGTTTGTGTGTTGGGGGCGGGGCAGAGAGGACATTCTCAGCCTACAGGTACATTTCTGGAGAGAGAATTCTTAATTGAGTGCTTCAAATCCAAACACTGTGTAAGCCTTTTTCAAATGCGTGGACCTTCATCAAGTCCACAGCTTACGTATTTTAAGTTCTTACATAGCTATACAAGGGATGCTTGAACACACCTCTATTTACAGCCCCTCATAGTGAGGACACTAATTATAAACTGACACAAACCATTAAGTGAAGCCCTCTAATATGAAGGATGATGTAGTTTGTGAAGAACTGATGGGATTGGTCCTGATCAGTGGAGTTGTTCCACCATACTTCCAGCCCTCTGAACCCTGCCCCTGGCCTCTGCTTCCTGACCCTGGTGGACTGGTGGCTGAGGACCTCTGAGGAAGGTTAGACCCACAATATCTTGTGTCTGCTTTAAGGAGCTGGAAAATCTCACTACTCTTTTGTAATCTACTACTACATTTTGGCATTTCCTAATTTAATTTATAAAAATTTAGGATTTCATATATGTGTATTGTATGTACCTCATTTCCATCTTTCTCTCTCCCCCTTCAATTCCATCCGTGTCCTCCCAGTTCCTTTCAAGTTCATGATCTCTTCTATAATAATAATAATTATTATCACATGCACTTCATTTCTAATTTTCCCAAGACAATGAATCTATGTACTCAGTCCCAATACAGATCTAAACTTATATGACAGTGCTTTATTAGAAAATGATCAGGTAATCCAGTATTGTCGGGGAGTACCAGGACAGAGAAATGGGAGGGGGTGATTGGGGAATGGGCAGAGGGAAGAGGGCTTATGGGACATATGGTGAGGGGGGAACTGGGAAAGGGGAAAGCATTTGGAATATAAACAAAGAATATAGAAAATAAAAAAAAGAAAAGAAAATGACCAGGTGATCCAGGATGTAGGTGTGTGTGCATGTGTTTAGTCTTGCAAATTGGAATTTAAATTCATTTGAGAAGTTCTGCTTTAACTGTGATTTTAAAGGTGAAATCCTATTCAGAAAATCCTTTCTTGCATCTATATATTCTATAGCACTGCTTATGCTTTCTTCTAGAAGTTTTAGCATTTTAGGTTTGACCCATTAGGGGGTAGTTTTTATGCAGAATAACAGATCCTGGTCTCATTTTTACTCTTCTATATCTGAACATCCAGTCTCCCCAGCCCTATTTGTTGAATATGCTGCTTTTTCTCCAATGTGTTTTTGGTGCTTTTGTCATATATCAGATTGTAGTTATGCTCACTCTAGCTTGGATCTTCTGTTTTGTTCCATTGTCCTGCTTCTAAGCATTAACAAGGGATTCTCAGGAGTCGGCCTGTTAGACCTTGCTTATGTGTAATGGGTACAGATTGGATATTTGGAGAGTAAATGGATGGACAACGTGTGATAAAGTGGATTCTAGATTCAGTTTAGTAGATGGCTTAGATGGCAGTAAGTCAAGAAGGAAGGTGAGGGAAGATGAAGGTGGCATGGGAACCATAGGGGTCTGGTTTGTGTTTCCTCATTGGCTGAAAGTCAAGAATGTGACAAAGCTGCTGTGAAGGTCCTCTGGATGGAACTAGTGTTCCCTTTTTCTAAAATATCTCAAACAATAGCATTAAAACAGCTAACAAAGCATGCTTAACGTCACAGTCTGTCTTACACTCTGTAACCTTTGAATTGAACCTTGTAGGCATCCTCTCTGGTCTTTTAACCTTAACAATGAACCTCATTAACTGCCTTATAAGTTCACTTCTGAAAAGAAGTTCTTTATGATAAGAAAAATAAACCTAAGTTAAAACTTTACTTAGTTTTTAAACTTTGCTTAATCTCTGAGTCATGTGGTAAAATATATCCACTGAACCATGTTGCTTCAAAAGCTGCAAAAATTATACAGTTTTCTTAAAGGCTGCAAAACAAACCCTTTTCTCAGATTTTAAAAAAAGATTTTTTTTTGGTTTTTTCGAGACAGTGTTTCTCTGTGTAGCCCTGGCTGTCCTGGAACTCACTCTGTAGACCATGCTGGCCTTGAACTCAGAAATCTGCCTGCCTCTGCCTCCCAAGTGCTGGGATTAAAGGCGTGTGCCACCACTGCCTGGCTAAAAAGATTAATTTTTAATGTTTATCTGTGTATGTGTGCCTATGCCAGTGTATACCACATGTGTGTCAGTGTATGCCACATGTATATCCATGCATGCTACATGTGTATCTGTAGGTCACATGTATGTTTGTGCATGTCACATGTGTGTATGTGCATGCTGCATGTATATTTCACATGTGTGTCAGTGTATGCCACATGTATTTCCATGCACACCACATTTGTATCCATATATATACATATATATATATACACACACACACCACAAGTATGTTCATGTATGCCACATATGTGTAAATGTTTGCCACATGTGTGCCAGTATATGCCACATGTGTGTAGGTGCATGCCACATGTTTATTAGTATAAGTCACATGTATATTCATGTATGCCACATGTCTGCCAATGTATGTCACATGTGTGCCAGTGTACGTACATGTGTGCCAATGTATATCATAATTGTGCCAGTGCCTGTGGAAGTCAGAAAATGTGACTTGTGTGCTAAGAACCAAATTCAGTTCCTTTTAGAGCAGTTCAAGCATTTTTAACCACCAAGCCATCTTTCCAGGCCCTTAATAGCTGCTTTCAAGGCACTAGCATGCATGCTTTCGTAATGCTCGTACTCTGAATGTTTGAGTATATATTTTTGTTTTCTTAGTAGACCCCAACTTTGCTTCACTTTGACTTCTGAGACTTTCTCYTTCTCTTTCTCTCTCTCTTTCTTTTTCTACCTCCCTCTGTCTCTCTCCTGAAGTTCTTTACTTTAGTGTAATTTAAGATTTTCCCCACATCTGAAAGGCACTGGTAACTAGTAAGAGTAACATTAGAGAAGAGTTAATACAGCTCTTCAGCATGCATTCAATATATTTTAAGCACATGCTAAATGATGATGTGAAGACAGCATTTTGGTTGCTAGATATCACTATTATGGGATGTCTTCATAGTGGCTTCTTTGATTTTTGAACAAAAATGTATAAATTTTAAAGTTTTTTCTCCATACATACATATATTATGCCTTTCTCCTAACCTAAAATGTTGCTACACCATGGATCTGATTGGGATCTTTCAAGTTAATTTTTATTTTTAATATATTAATCTTTTTTCTTTTTTGCATCTCTATCTCTGTCGTTCTCCTCTCTCTCTCTCTCTCTCTCTCTCTCTCTCTCTCTCTCTCTCTCTCTGGTGTGTGTGTGTGTGTGTGTGTGTGTTTGTGTGTGAACATTTCTTGGATTTATTCATGAAGCAAACTCCTTTAAGTCAGGAAATCACAAGTTTAAGGCTTTATTTTGCCTTATAGTTCAGAGTATTGAAAGTGCATCCCGTTGAGCCAGCACCATTTGTTGAAAAGGCTATCTTTTTTCCACTGGATGTTTTCAGCTCCTTTGTTGATCAATTGGCCATAGATGTGTGGGTTCAATTCTGGGTCTTCAATCCTATTCCATTGATC
>BDUI01000018.1:1417380-1435183 GCA_002335545.1 Apodemus speciosus
GGAGGTATTTCTGTTCTGGTCCAGTCTGTTTGGAGTTCTGTAGGCTTCTTGTATATTCATGGGCATCTCCCTCTTTAGGTTAGGGAAGTGTTCTTCCATAATTTTGTTGAAGATATTTGCTGGCCCTTTAAGTAGTAAATCTTTACTCTCTTGTATACCTATAATCCTTAGGTTTGGTCTTCTCATTGTGTCCTTGATTTCCTGAATGTTTTGGGCTACAAGCTTTTAACAGTTTGCATTTTCTTTGATTGTTGAATCCATGGTTCCTATTGTATCTTTGGTATCTGAGATTCTTTCTTCTATCTCTTGTGTTCTGTTGTTGATATTTGCATCTATGGCCCCTGATATCTTCCCAAGGTTTTCTTTCTCCAAAGTTGTCTCCCTTTGTAATTTCTTAGTTGTTTCTACTTCTGTTTTTAGGTCCTGGATGGTTTTGCTCATATCTTCACTTACTTGTTCATGTTTTCATGTAGATCTTTGAGAAATTTTTGTGTTTCCTCTTTCATGACTTCTGTCTGTTGACCCAAATTCTCCTGTATTCTTTTAAGTGATTTTTGCATTTCCTCCCTATTGGCTTCTATCTTTTGACCCGTATTCTCCTGAATTTCTTTAATTGATTTTTGTGTTTGCCTCGTAAGGGCTTCTAACTTTTGATCCATTTTCTTCTGTATTTCTTTAAGAGATTTATTTACGTCCTTCTTGTGTTCCTCTAACAGCATCCTGACCAGTAATTTTAAATCCAAATCTTGTTTTTCTGGTGTGTTGGGGGTATCCAGGACTTCCTGTTGTCAGAGAATTTGGTTCGAATGTTGCCATGTTGCCTTGATTTCTGTTAGTAACATTCCTACATTTGCCTTTTGCCATCTGGTTATCTCTGGTGTTAGTTGGCCTTGTTGTCACTGGCTGGTGTTTGAACCTCCCATGAGCCTGTAAGGGTAATTCCGCACCTCTGGATGTCAGGGTTTGCCCTGGCTCGGATTGCTGGTGTGCTACCTTCCTCTTGGGTGCCTTTGGAGCCCTAATGCTTCCTGCCCCAAGCAATGCTACACTTGGGTTGTCTCTATGAACCTGGTGCTGCCTGTCAGCTCCTTCAGTGTGCACAGATGGTGGATGCTGCAGGGACCTTATCCAAGTGTTGATCACTCTGCAGGGCAGATGACCCTCCAACTGGCTTGGTGAATGACTGGTTTGGCGTACAGTTGCCCCGCCGAGCTGCCCAGGCCCTGGCTACAGGCAAAAGCCTGGCAGGTTTCCACCCAAGCAATGTTAGTCTCAGATTAAGTCTGTGTACCTGGGCCTGTCTGTTGGTTCTCTACCAGTGACCTGGTGGCAGGATGGACAGCTGCTGTGGGTGCTGGGAGGACGGCAGGGCAGGCAGCTCCCAACCGAGTTGGTGCATGGCCCGGTGGATGTAGAGATGGCCCGGCGAGCCTCCCAGGCCCTGGCTACAGGCGAAAGCCTGGCAGGTTTTCACCCGAGTGATGTTAGTCTCAGATTAAGTCTGTGTACCTGGGCCTGCCTGTTGGTTCACTACCGGTGACCTGGCGGCAGGATGGAGACTTGAGTCTTTTATTTCTTATTAAAATTTGTCTACGTATTTTTCATTCAGTAGAAAACCGTTCAGTTTCCATGACTTTGTAAGGCTTCTGCTGTTATTAATGATATATAGGTTTAATCTACAGTTGTCTGATAGGATGCAGTCAGTTATTTCCATTTTCTTGTACTGTTTTTATCGATTGAGGCTTGCTGTGTGTTTCAATATGTGGGAAAATTTGGAGAAATTAGGTGGTGAGATAATGCTATATTCTTTTGTAATTGGGTGAAATATTCTGTAAATAGTTGTTAGGTCAATTTGGTTTTTAACTTCAGTTAACTCTAGCATTTATGTGTTTAGATTTTGTCTAGATTATCTGTCTAGACAAGAATGAGGTATGGAAATCTCTCACAATCAGTGTATGAGGGTCAATATGTGATTTAAATGTCAGCATTGTTTCTTTGATGAACTTGGATGCCACTGTGTTTGATGCATAGACAATAAGAATTGCACTGTCCTCTTGAGAGATTTTTCCTTTGAATATGTAGTGTCCAACTGTATACCTAATGTTTAGTTTTGCTATGACCAGGCTGGCCTTGAACTTAGAAATCCGCCTGCCTCTGCCTCCCAAGTGCTGGGATTAAAGGCATGAGCCACCACTGCCCAGCTTTTGTTTTGTTTTGTTTTGTTTTTTGGTTCTTTTTTTTTTCCTCTTGGAATCCTTTTACTCCATGGTAATGTCTTTCCTTTATATTGAGGTGTATTTCTTGGATGCAACAGGGGGCTAGAAACCTGTTTTCATATCTATTCTGATAGTCTGTATTTTTAATTGGACAATTGAGACCATTGATTTTGAGAAATATTAATGAGAAATGTTTCTTGACTCCTGTTATTATTATTTTGTTGTCGTTGCGGTGGTGGTGGTAGAGGTGCTGGTGCTGGTGGTAGTGGTACTGGTGTTGGTGTGTGTATACACTTGAGTGTTTCCTCTTCTTTGTTTTGCTGGTCTGGGATTATTTATTTCTTGTGTTTTCTCAGGTATGATTAAACTCCTTTGGTTGGAGTTTTCCTTGTAGAACTTTCTGTAGGATTGTATTTCTAATTATTTATTACTTAAATTTTGTTTTATCTTCTTGTAATCTTCACGTATTATGATTTAATGTTTTTCAGGGTATAGTCGTCTCGGCTGGCATCTGTGCTATCTTAGAGTCTATAGCACACAAGTTCAGGAACTTCTGGCTTCTAGAATCTTCACTGAGAAGTTAGGTGTAATTCTAACAGGTTTGCCTTTATATGTTCCTTAGTCTTTTTCCTTTTCAGCTTTTCATATTATTTCTTCATTCAGTACGTTTAGTGTTTTGATGTTAGGTTCCAGTGGGGTCTTTCTTTTCTGATTCAGACTATTTGATGTTCTGTATGTTTCTTGTTCTTTGAAAAATACTCAATTTTGATCTGCACCTCTCTCTGCACTCCCTGTGGATTGCCTGGCCTGCCCCCTCCCAGCCCTGCCTGTCACACAGGAGGACTACTCTAAATGGGGACACAGGTGAGACCCTCACCCCAATCTTTGAAATTGCTGGGATCCCACAGATTCCAGCAGACATGGACTCTGTCCCACAATGTCAGAGCCACATCTCCCTCCTGGTCTGCACCTCCTCCTGTGTTTGAGATAGATAGGCATGCCTACCCACTCCCCCAACCTCTTTCAGTCTCCCAGGAGACCTGCTCTAACCAAGGGCACAGGAAGCCTATTCCAACCAGAGACACAGCTTTGCCTGCCTCCCAGGATGCCCCTTCTAACTTGGGACATACAGCTCCACTTGCCTCCTGGGAGGCCTGCTCTAATCTGGAGCACTTAGGATAGCTAACACCAGAAACAATCAGATGGCAAAAGGAAAGCACAAAGAAATAATCAACCAAAAGTTAATGCAATGAGGCACCATCAGAACCTAGTTCTCTGACTACAGCAAACCCTGGTTATCCTAGGACACATGAAGAGAAAGATTAAATCCCATCTCATGTAGATGTTAAGGGCCTTTAAAAAGGATGTACAAATCTATTTTAAAAATATAAGAAAACACAGACAGATGCCCTTAAAAGGGAAATGACTAAATCCCTTAAAGAAATACAAGAAAATAAAATTGGCTGGAGAGTTGGCTCAATGGTTAAGAGCATTGACTGCTCTTCCATAGGTCCTGAGTTCAAATCCCAGCAACCACATGGTGGCTCACAACCATCTGTAATGAGATCTCACACCCCCTTCTGATGTGTCTGAAAACAGCTACAGTGTACTTAGACTTACAATAAGAAAATAAAATCAGATAAGGAAATGAATAAAATAGTCCATGACCTAAAAATGAAACTAGAAACAATTTTGAAAAACACAAATGAAGGCGACCCTAGAGATGGAAATCCTAGAAAAGAGAAGAGGAACTACAGACGCAAGCATCACCAACAGAATACAAGAGATTGAAGAGAGACTCTCAAGTACAGATGATACCATAGAGGAAATAGTTACATCAGTCAGAGAAAATGCCAAGTATAAAAAGTTCCTAATCCAAAACATCCAGGAAGTTTGAGACACGATGAAATGACCAACCTAAGAATAACAGGAGTAGAAGAGGATGAAGATTCCTAGTTCAATGGTCCAGAAAACATCTTCAACAAATCATAGAATAAAACTTCCTTAACATAAATAGAGAGATGGCCATAAACATACAAAGAGCCTGTAAAACACCAACTAGATTTTAACAGAAAAAAGAAATCCTCTTACCATATAATAATCAAAACATTAAATGTACAAAACAAAGAAAGAATATTAAGAGCTGAAAGGGAAAAAAGTCAAGTAACATATAAAGGCAGACCTATCTGAATTACACCTGATTTCTCAACAGAAATTCTAACATCCAGAAGATCCTTGACAGATGTCTTACAGATTCTAAGAGACCACAGAAGGCAGCCCAGACTACTATATCAGCAAAACTCTCACTCATCATAGATGGAGAAACCAAGATTCTATGATAAAACCAAATTTAAACAATATATTTCTACTAACTTCACCCTACAGAAGGAAAACTCCAACAAAAGGGTGATAATTAAGGTTCAAGAAAACTCAAGAAATTAATCATCTCACAACAATCCCAAAAGAAGAGAATCTCACTCACACATACAGTACCAACAACAAAATAACAGGAACTAACAATCATTGGTCATTAGAATCTCTCAACATCAGTGGACTTATTTCACCAATAAAATGGCACATGTAACAGAGTGGATATATAAAGAGGATCCATTGTACTGCTGTATACAAGAAACACATCTCAGCAAAAGAGATAGAAACTACATCAGAATAAAGAGCTAGAAACAGTTTTCAAAGAAAATGGTCCCAAGCTGGAGTAGCCATTCTAATATCTAATAAAATAGACTTTCAACCAAAAGTAATCAAAGAGGTGGGGAAGGACACTTCACACTCATTAAAGGAAAAATCTACCAAGATGAAGTCTCAGTTCTGAACATATATGCCCCAAATGCAAGGACACTCATATTCATAAAAGAAACTTTACTAACACTTAAAACACATATTGAACCCAAACAATAATAATGGGTGACTTCAACTCATCACTCTCACCAATTGACAGGTCATTGAAACAGAAACTAAACAGAGGCACAATGAAACTAACAGAAATCAAGAACCAAATGGATTTAACAGATATCTTCAGAATATTTCAACCCCAAACAAAAGAATACACTTTCTTCTCAGCACCTCATGGTACCTTCTCCTAAATTGACCATTTAATCAGACACAAAAGAAGCCTCAACTGATACAAGTAGATTGAAATAATCCCATGCATTCTGTCAAATCACAACAGATTAAGGCTGATCTTCAATAACAACAAAACCAACTGAAAGCCCACGTCCTTATGGAAACTTAACTCACTACTAGGTAGTGATATCTTGGTCAGGAAAGAAAGAATGAAAGAAATTAAAGACTAGAATTTAATGAAAATGAAGGCACAGAATACCCCAACTTATGGGACACAATGAAAGAAGTGTTAAGAGGACTATTCATAACACCAAGTGCCTTCAAAAGGAAATTTGAGAGATCCTACACTAACAACTTAATAGCACACCTGAAAGCTCTAGAACAAAACCAAGCAAATACACCCAAGAGGAGTAGATGGTAGGAAACAGTCAGACTCAGGGCATAAATCAACTCATTAGAAAAAAAGAGAACAATACAAAAAATGAAATTAAGAAAACACCCAAGAGCTGGTTCTTTGAGAAAATCAACAAGATAGACAAATCCATAGCCAAACTAACTAAAAGGCACAGAGATGGTATCCAAATTGATAAAATCAGAAATGTAAAGGGAAACATAAGAACAGAAATGGAGGAAAATTTAAAAATCTGCAGGTTTTACTTAAAAAGCCTATACTTGGCAAAACTGGAAAACCTAAACAAAATGAATTATTTTCTAGACAGATACTGCAAACCAAATTTAAATCAAGATCAGGTAACTAAACATTCCCATAACCCCTAAATAAATAGAAGCATTCATTAAAAATCTCTCAACCAAAAAAAAAAAAAATTCCCAGGGCTAGATGGTTTTAGTGCCAAATTCTACCAGACTTTCAAAGAAGGGCTAATATCAATACTCCTCAAACTATTCCACAAAATAGAACTGAAGAAACATTATCTAATCCATTCTATGAGGCCGCGTTTACCCTTATACCTGAACTACGACACAACCCAACAAAGAAAGAGAACTTCAGACATTTTTTCTTATGAACATCAACACAAAAATACTCAATAAAATTCTCGCAAACCAATTCCAATACTACACCAAATACATCATTCGCCATGATCAAGTAGGCTTTAGAGAAGCAGGGATGGTGCAATGTAATCCTTTATATAAACAAACTCAAAGGAAAACATCACATGATTATTTCTTTAGATACTGAAAATGCCTTTGACAAAATATAACACCTCTTCATATTATAATCCTGCGGTGATCAAGGATTCAAGGCACATAACGAAACATATTCAAAGCAATATGTAGCAAGCCAATAGTCAACATCAAATTAAGTGAAGAATTAAAACTTGAAGCAATCCCACTAAAATCAAGGATAAGACAACTGCTGACTCCCTCCCTATCTATTCAGTATAGAATTTTATGTTCTAGGTAGAGCAATAAGACAGCATAAGGAAATCAAGGGGTTACAAACTGGAACCCCCCCAAATTCTACCAGATGCTCCTTACAGTTAGAAACATCCTCAGCAAAGTGGCTGAATATAAGATCAACTGAAAAAAATTACTCCCCCACCTCTATACAAATGATTAATGGGCTAAAAATGAAAGTAGGGAAACAACACCCATTACAATAGCCACAAATAATATAAAATATCTTAGTGTAATTCTAACCAAGGAAGTGAAAGACACGTATGATGAGAACGTCAAGTCTCTGAAGAAAGAAATTGAGGAGGATACTAGAAGATAAAAAGATCTCCCATGCACATGGATAGCATTAACATAGTGAAAATGGCCATCTTACCAAAAGCAATCTACACATTCATTGCAAGTCTCCTCAAAATTCCAACACAATTATTTACAGGCCTTGAATTACCAATTCTCAACTTCATATGGAAAAACAAAAAACCCAGGACAGTCAACATAGTTTTGAACAATAAGAACTTCTGGAATAATCACCATCCCTGATCTCAAATTATATTACAGAGCAATGGCAATAGAATGGTACATGGTAATGGTACAGAAACAGACAGTTTGATCAATGGAATAGAATCAAAGACTCAGGAAGAAATTCACACACCTTTGGACACTTGACCATTGACAAAGAGAAATAGGAGAAATAGGAGAGAGGCCCAGAAGGCCATGAAAATAAATGGAAATAAGTCGATCTTGGGCGTGGGAGGTGGTGTCAAATCTCTAGGAAGGCCCAGAGACCTAGGATGGGGGAGGTTCCTAGGACTTAAATGTGGCGACTTTAGCCATAAAGCCCAACTGTGGGTATATGGACCTGAATAAACACCTCCAGTAGGCAGACAGGACCCTCAGTGGGGAGTATGGAGGACACCAACCCACCTACAAAACTTTCGAACCAAAATTGCTCTTACCTTAAAGAAATTCAGGGACAGTGGAGCAGAGACCGAAGGAATGGCTGACCAGTGACTGGCCCAACTTGTAATCCTTCTGTGAATTGGCACCAGTCCCTGACATTATTACTAATGCTATGTTGTGTTTGAAGACAGGAGCCTAATGTGGCTGTCCACTGAGAGGCTCTACCCAGCAGCTGACTGAGACAGACACAGACACCCACAGCCAAGCATCAAAGAGGCATCTATGGAAGAGTTAGGGGAAGGATAGAAGAAACTGAAGGGAATGGCAACCCCATAGGAAGACTAACAGTGTCAACTAACATGAATCCCTGTGACCTCCTAAAGACTGAGCTACCAATCCGTCTGTTACATTCTAGGTCCTCAGCTACCCTGATCACACAGGGGCTAGTCTGAAGACCTAGAATGTAACAGAGGGATGCCTTGTCTGGCCTTGGTAGGAGAGGATGTGCCTAATGCTGTAGAAACGATGTCTGAGGGTTAAGGTATATGGGGGGAGGACCTCTTAGGGGCAAAGGGTCTGGGGGATGGGGGAAGAACTCTGCAAGGCAGGACTGGGAGGGGGCAGCATTTTTATATAAACAAACAATATTATTAATAAGAAAGAATAAAAGAAAGACATCTTTTTATATTAGAACATTTTTCTTCTGTTATTTTATTGAAAACATTTTTGGTATTTTTGATAAAGGTTTCTTCTTCTTCAATCCTATTACTCTTAGATTTGGCCTTTTCATAGTGTATTATATTTCTCAGTGTTTTGTATCATGGATTTTTAGATTTAAGATTTTTCCTTGAATGAGTAATCCATTTCTTTTATCATGTTTTCAATGCCTGAGATTCTTCCATCTCCTATAGTCTGTTGGTGAAGCTTGCCTTTATGGTCTCTGTTTAAATTTCTAAATTTTTGATTTCCAGTTTTTCCTCAGGTTAGCATATTTTTAAATTCTATTTCCATTTTCAAGGCTTGAACTATTTCTTCTTCTTCTTCTTCTTCTTCTTCTTCTTCTTCTTCTTCTTCTTCTTCTTCTTCTTCTTCTTCTTCTTCTTCCTCTTCCTCCTCCTCCTCTTCCTCCTCCTCCTCCTACTCCTCCACCTCCTCCTCTTTTTCTTTCTCCTCATCTCTCTTTCTGTCTTTCTCTGCCTCTCTCCCTCTCTCTCTTCCTCTCTCTCTCTCTCTCTCTCTCTCTCTCTCTCTCTCTCACTCTCTGTGTTTTCACAGATTTCTTTACAGATTTAACTCATTCATTTCCTCTTTAAAGACCTCTCTCACAGTCATAAAAGCTGCTTTAAGGTTGTTTCCTGTGCTTCATCTGTGCTGCAACTCTGAGGACCTGCAGAATTGGATTTCTCTGCTTGAGTGGAGACAGTATCCTGGCTGTTATTAATTCTGGGTTTACTCTGATGTTTAAGCATCTGAGATTGGTAAAGATTGTAATTCTAGGTGCACATATGTCATCTTGTCTTTGTTGATTGAGTGTTTTGTTCTTTGGTTTCCCACTGATTCTTAGGAGAGTATGGTGGCTGTGTGTTGCCTGGTAGGAAATTGTCTGGGATCCTGGTAGTTGTGGCCACCAGCTAAAATATATTTCTAGGTATTATAACCCGAGAATTAGGATTGGGAATGGGCTAGGTGGGGGTTGGGAATAGGCTAGGTGGGGGGCTGAGGATGTCCACAGGAGTTAACAAAGCAGAGTATTATACCAGGGTCTATTCAATTCTCTGGGAATGGGGAACAGAGAGTGCGAAAAGGCCACAGATCTGGGAATGGGATTAAGGGATTGGACTTGGAGGAATGAACTAGAGGTAAAGATCAGCAGTTAGCCTGCCTACTTAGGTATCTTAAGTGGACTGTGGTTTCCCAGGGAATGCCTATTGGAGTTGGAAGCTGTGATAAATCAATGAGGTGTCAGGTGGGGAAGGAGGTTATGAGCAGAAGGTCTAACTGATTCACTGGACATCATGACTGGGTAGGAAGTGAGGCTGACACAGATGGTCTGCTATAGAGCTAGGGATGAGACTCAAGGAGTGTATTTGAAGGAGCTGAGGGAGTGGTGAATATCTGCTTGTTATGTGAGTTTCTAGTGATAACCACACTATCCATGATTGTGGAAAAAGAGCCACAAGGTATATAAAGAAGTGACACTGTCAAAATGCTTTAAGCCTTGGTCAGTCACACATAAAATTGCATTTGGTTCAGGTACTCATTTTCAGGTAGCTATGCATACATACACAGACACACATGCACACAAACTCACAGCCCATGGAACAGGTTCACTGCAAAGAATACTTATGTGTCAATGGCTCTGGAGTCTAGAATGTTATCCAAATGAGCTTCTCATCAGGAATTTCAACTAGTGGGTTTAGGCAAGAAAACATATGGTATGGTAAGTTATGTAAATGCTTGGTCTCCAGTTGGTAAAACTGCTTGGGAAAGAGTAGAAGTTGTAGCCTTGTTGGAGTAGGTGTGTCACTGGGATGAGCTTTGAAGTTTCAAATGACCATGTCAATGCCAGTTAGCTCTCTCTACCTCATACCTGTGAATCATGATGTAAACTCTCAGCTCTCTAATGCCATGCTCCTTGACATGATGGCCATGGCCTCTAATTCATTGAAACTGTAAGCTCCAAATAAAGCCTTTCTTCTACAAGTTGCCTTGCTCATGGTGTCTTATTACTGCAAAAGAAAAGGTGCTAAAAGAACCAAAGATCATGTATTACACAAATCCTAACATACACACTATCTAGTCCTTTCCAGAAAATGTGTGCTGAGTCCTATCTCAAACAATGAGTGATAACCTTTGAGGAATCAACATGACTATCATTTCTGAACTGTGTTTAAAGTTTTCAAGAAGACACAGAGGACTAGGAACATATTTCCATTTTCTTGTTCTTTCCTGTCACACAAATCTATCTCTATTTCCTCATTCTCTCCTCCACTGTCAATAGTGAGGTTCTCACAATTCCATATAGGCTGACATGCAATAGGACCACATGGTCAGTTCTATGACTAGGAAGATGCTATTTAAATTTATCAATATTCATAGGAGAGATCATAGGAAAATGATCTCCCTTCTTAGCTCTCATCTGGGAGTATCCTAGGCCCTGGGCAGTGACTTTCATGGAGAAAGGCAGATGGGAGACCAGATGGGGCAGCAGAGCATGGGTCATGAAGTGATCACAGTATTGTATAGTCTTCTGTTTACCACTCCTTATGTGTAGTCTGATTCTTGTTGGCTCTGGCACATCGAAACCTATTCAAGCCTCATCTTCATCAGCTACATGGAAATGCTCTTTCCTTCCCTCTGGATGTTATGGGCCTGAGCAGACATACACAAAGCTATTTCTAAGATCTAGGCCTGCTCTCAGATCATCAAAATGAACATGACATCATTAAGATATCAATTAAGATGCCCTTGGTATGGTGGCACACTCACAGCAACATCTACGATCTCAGACATCCTGGTAGCAGCAGAAGGAGCACTACAAGTCTGAAGCCAGTGTAATCTACATAATGAGTTGCTGGCAAGCCACAACTACACAGAGGGGCCTTGTCTCAAAATAAAACAAGCTACCAGAATAAATATAATCAAACAATGGAGTAGAACACCAACAAATATGGCGTTAGCAAGGAGTGTATATGGTGAACAAGGAAGAGAAAAAAGAAAGTGGTATCTTGGTTAGTTTTTTTGAAGCCTCTATTCTTCATCAGAGCAAATGTCAGTCCACTTTAGCCTCATGCCAGAGAGCATGCATAGGGTATAGCTCTTTTCCATTCATGAGCTTTTTGATTATCACTTGTCTTCACAGAAAACATATACCAACCATACCAACGAGACTGCTGTAGCCCCAGTCGTGGTTCATCAGAAACAATCCATTGGCCATCTGGTGCTTTAAATCATACTTCTGAATGTGCTAGTGTGAATTTACCTTGAGTGTGTGCTCTGCTCTCAATTCTGGAATGTGGTTTCTAGGTTTTCAAAAGGGAGTTCTGGATAGGACTCAAGCAAATACAAAAAAACGATGTGCATTTCCTACAAGCCTTATCTCCAAGCATTCTTCCCATCACATCTTCACCTCTGAGAGCTGATTCTGAGCGTCAAGCTCAGTACATGTGATTATTATGACTCCTACTTTCATATTTCTTGCCAGTCCTGTTTGCACTGGCTTCTGAAACTCTATAGGCATCATTCATACAAATCTGTCTTAGAACATTGGATCATCTTGTACTATAATATATTTGCTCACAGGTCATCTCTGTGTCATTTGGAACAGGATCAGTAAGTTACCTAGTGGAACAGCAGCATGCTGAATGTGGACAGATGGATTTGATACTCTGTACGTGTACATGTGTGTGTGAAACTTACATTCGGAGCAAAGGAATTTTCCCCAGTGAGAGAATGTAGCCAGTTATGGTGTACTGTGGGAGTTATGAAGAGGACAGCAGGCTGAGCAGGAACAGAAAGTGACCTGTTGCCTAGAGTAAGGGCTGAGTCATGGTTCTGAGCCCCGTGAGCCAAACTACTTCCTTAGCTCTTCTGATGATCCTGTGATGCAGGCAGGTGAACATTTCTACCTTTACAGCCTGCGGCCGCATATAAGCCAGGATAACCATGAATGTGGCCCAATGCAAAGTTGTGAATTTACTTTAAACATTGTAATCTTTTAAAAAAAATGTAACTTTAGTGCACACTTCTCAAGTGTGAACTTTGTAGATGAGCTTGTGTCACCATGTCAAGAGCAGGACATAACATGTCACAGGTTCTTGCTGAGAATGACCTTAGAGCAGATTGAAGAAAAGGGATCAGTGAATGCCTTAGCCAGTGAGGAAGGACAGAGAAATGTCTTACAAAAAAGATTCTCCCAACTCAGAGTGGTTATGCCCAGATAACAGGAGTGCTTTGGCTAAAAGACATAAAGATGTAATATATGTTCTCACTGAAATGACTTAAAAGAGACAGAGTCCTTTACCAAAAGCCCAGAAGCAAGAATGTTGTGTGGTGTCAAGAGAAGTCCAGTCAAGAAGATTCAGGTGGCTCCTGTCAGCTTCTGTGACTTGGGTGGTGATGGGTACTTGTTGCAGAATTTTCCCTGTCACACTGGGGCAGTGGAAGGCCTGTGACTGGACAGGAAAAGGAGGCAGAGCTAGGAGTTGGGGCAACAGAGGTGGCAGGAGAAGGGAGGAGAACAGAGATGGCTTTGAATGTGGACCTGTGTGGCGTTTATCAGCCACAAATAGCTATGTTTTTTATAAAGTTAGAAATATTGGGATAAAGCTTTTACCATTATCAATTGGCTCTAAAACTACTGTATTAACTTTTTGTAAATTGTAATATTGTTTATGCATAAATCTGATTGGTTAATTAAGCATTAAGAGTCTTGATTCTACAGGGTAATTAGGTGGTGAGGAAGCAGATTGTATGGGGCATTGCAGGGTACTGAGATGAACTCAGGGAGTCCCCCACTGGAGAGATGGCTGGCAGAGGGACTGCAGAGTGGGATGGCCCAGCGGAGGCTCTTTGACCCCACAGGGCCTGAGAGTTGGCGGGCTGGAGGGACCACCAGAAAGAGGGCCCAGCAGAAGCCCTGTACTCCAGTTGGAGCGCAGTGTGGGAACATGCTCCATCATTCCAGAGGGTTGGCCGGTCGTTTTTTGTTTTTTTTGTTTTTTTTTGTTTTTTTTAATATTTCCTGCAACAGGTACTGAAGTTGGCCAGCCCTCCTTCTTCAGTGCTTTTCATTGCAATTCAACAGAGATTGTCTTATTACCCTGACACATACGTTGGGATGAGAAATCAGTTGACAAATTCCATATGTGTTTTGAAGAGTGTGGATCTAGGAGCCCCTCCAGTTAGCAATGGTTCTGATATTCCAGCTGAAATACTTTTTTTTTTATCAGTTTGAAAGCCTCTTTTCTTACCAATTTGCTAAAAGCAAAAGTCTCTGTTTACCAGTGACCCCACTGAACCCACTGTTACTGAACATGGCCAAAGGGGATCTGAGGATGCTAGCAAGTTGGCATCTCAAAAAATAAGATGGTGATCCTAGACTTTGTGGTGAGGTCTAGGGTAATCACGGGGCCCTTGTAAGATGAAGGGGTCAGAGGTGAGAGGAACACGATAACAACCAGGGAACAGAGTGAAGTAAAAGATGCCTCTTAATGATGGAGAAAGGGCTGTGAGCCAGTAGACCCTGATATGAAAAGGCACAGAGACACACTTTCCCTTGAAGTCTGCAGGATCATACTCCTCAGTGCCGTGCATTCATACCAAAGACACCCATAACCTGGAAGAGAAGACACTGTGTCACTTCAGGACACTAGTTTGTGGTTACTGCAGCAGCCGTGGGAAATAGCATCCTTCCCTCCTCCCATCCATGTCTCTGTCCTTCCCCCTCCAGTCTCTTCTCCTCTGCCACCTTTTCTCTTCCCCTCTCCCACTTTCTCTTTTTCTCTTTTGGGATCAAATAATTCAGGGAGCAGTTAGGAACAGACCTGAGAATTTACTAACAATGGATACTTTTGTTTATGTTAAAGTTTTCTCTGATTATTATGAGTTCTGGTAAGGAGATTAATTCAGTTACAGTGATTTGTTTCCTTGTCTTGACTTCATAAAAATCACTGAGATACAATAATATAGTTATACATCCCCTGGGCTTGAGAATGCCCAGTAATTACAAGTGATTCACGAGAACAGCTTAACTTATAAGGGATTGTGTTGTGCTCTGTGGTAAGCAGTCATTTATTGAGTTTTAAAAGTGCCTTTAGAAAGGATATAATGTGATCATCCATTAAAAGTACGTTTGGAGAAAACTCTTGGACTGTCGGCGGTAATTTTTCTTTTCCCAAACTTGCCAACTACTGTATGGCTGCAGAATGCCTATCTATGTTTTAGGAGGATTTCTGTTCCTTGTGGCACCATCTGAGGACAGACAGTGCTGCTCAGTGCACAGTGAGGTGCGGATGGCTCTCCTGCTCACCAAGGACACTGAGAGCTGCCGCTGCGTAGGAATCACACTCAGCACTGCACACATGGATTGCTGATGCTACTAATGTTCAGCTGGGCCACTCACAGATGACCAAGAGTGATGTTCCAGCAGAAAACAGCCTTCTCCTGCAACTTCTAAACCTTCTTTTCCTGGGGTGTGGCCCGGAGGAGGCCTTTACCTGCACGGCTTGAATAAGTAGCACAAGTCCCCCTCATGCTGCAGCTTGGGACCTGGTACAGAGTCTGACACTGTCAGCTTTCAGGCTCAGGGTTGCTCTTTGCCTTTACCAGACTTCTCTCTGCAAGAGTCTGTGCTTCTCATCCCCTGGGAAAGACCAAGCATAGTCTTGGCCTGCTCCTGGTGGCTCTGTGCATTGTCTACAGCTTCCATGCCTTTGCTGATACTCTCCTGACAGGCAGCCTGGGTTCTTGCCTCCTCATTCTGCAGCCAATGGCTTTTAGGCATGCAATGCTGTCTGCTGCTCCTCTGGCCTTCTTCTGGCTTGTACACAGTCTCTCCATGGCGGCCGTTCTCTCCCCAAGAGACAGATTCATCTCCTACTCCATGAAGCTCACCAAACATCACACCTGGTGTTGGATGCTTTCTGTCTCTCTGTCCATATCCAGATGGCCCATTTTCCTGCCTCTTATTTTCCCCCAAGCCCTTGCAGCCTGGCTCCTAGCCCTAATATTCTACTCTAAACTGCAGCCAGTTGGTACTTGTGTTGACAATTTCCTCATTCTCTTTTCTTGGTTCATGCCATATTGTATCCAGTAGTTGCCCCTGCCTACCCACCATAGTTTAAAGCTCATTTTTGTTTAATTTCTAGGCAATCTTCAATACTCTCCAGGCTCTCTTTTCCCCTCCCCCTGGCTTTCTTTTCCCCTCCCCCTGGCTCTCTTGCCCCCTGACACTGGCTCTCTTGCCCCTACCCCCTGGCTCTCTTGCCCCTCTCCCTGACTCTCCTGCCCCTCCCCTGGTTCTCTTGCCCCTCCCCCTGGCTCTCTTGCTCCCTCCCCCTGGCTAACCCCCTGCCCCTGGCTCTCTTGCTGCCCACTCCCTGTCTGCCAACAGGTCTAGTCCTAGAGGAGAGAACCTGGTCCAGCAGAGTTTCTCTAGTGCTGAAGCAGGATGGTAAGTGTCTTGGCTAGGATCTCTTGCCATCAGGAGAATAATCACCCAGAGCCAGGAGTCTGTTGAAGCAGGAACTCATTTTATTGTATCAGTCTTTTGTTTATATAAGGTTGAGGGAGGAGGCTGGGATTTTTGGTGAGGTGAGATGATGTAGGGGCAGGGAAGGGTGTCTAAGTGTATGGGTATGTTGTTCCCTTTTCTACAAAGGACCCAAGTATCCATACTTTGTTCTTCCTCCTTGGGCATCATTTGATATGTGAAATATATCTTGGATATTCCAAGCTTCTAAGCTAATATCCACTTATCAGTGACTGCGTTCCATGTGTATTCTTTTGTGATTGGGTTTCCTCACTCAGGATGATATGTTCCAGTTCCATCCATTTGTCTAAGAATTTCCCGAATTCATTGTTTTTAATGGCTGAATAGTACTCCATTGTGCAAATATGCCACATTTTCAGTATCCATTCCTCTGTTGAGGGACATCTGGGTTCTTTCCAGCTTCTGGCTATAATAAAGCTCCTATGAACATAGTGGAGCAGGTATCCTTATTACATGCCGGGGAATCCTCTGGGTATATGCCAAGGAGTGGCATAACAGGGTCCTCCAGTAGTATCATGCCTAGTTTTCTGAGGAACCGCCAGACTGATTTCCACAGTGGCTGTACCAGCTTGCAATCCCACCAGCAGTGGAGGAGTGTTCCTTTTTCTCCACAATCTCTCCAGCACCTGCTGTCCCCTGAGTTTTTGATCTTAGCCATTCTGACTCCTGTGAGGTGAAATCTCAGGGTTGTTTTGATTTGCATTTCCCTGATATCTAAGGATGTTGAACATTTCTTTAGGTGCTTCTCAGCCATTTGATATTCCTCAGGTGAAAATTCTTTGTTTAGCTCTGTACCCCATTTTTAATAGGGAACAAAATACCCATAGAAGGAGATACAGAGACAAAGTGTGGAGCAGAGTCTGAGGAAAAGACCATCCAGACTGAATATGGGACTACCCCACCCAGGGATCCATCCCATATACAGTTACAAAACCCAGACACTATTATCGATGCCCACAAATGCTTGCTGACTGGAGCCGGATATAGCTGTCACCTAGGAGGCTTGGCTAGTGCATGAGAAATACAGAGGGGGACACTTTCAAGGAGCCATTGAACTGAGCACAGGGTCCTCAATAAAGGAACTAGAGAAAGGACCCAAGGAGCTGAAAGGGTTTGCATCACCATAGGAGGAACAACAATATGAGCCACCCAGTACTCCTAGAGCTCTCAGGGACAAAAACATCAACCAAAGAGTACACATGGAGTTACCCATGGCTCCAGACACAGAGGCAGCAGAGGATGGTCTTGTTAGACACCAAAGGAAGGAGAGGCCCTTGGACCTGGAAAGACTTGATGCTGTAGTGTAGAGGAATACCAGGACAGGGAAGCGGGAAGGGTTGACTGGGGTAGGGGAGATGGCTTATGGGATTTTCAGGGGAGGGGGGGAAACCAGGAAAGGGGACAACATTTGAAATGTAAATAAAGAATATATCTAATAAAAATAAGAGTATTGAGTGACTGACAGGACCAATAAAGTTATTTGACATCAACAGTAGCTAGGCAAATGCAGGCTTAGCAGGTCATGCTGAGTCACTGCAGTATGGAAGTTACCATGACAGGTCTTGGTCCTGTCTTGAGCAAAGGCTCAGCCTCCCTCACTAGGCCTCAGTATCTGGTCGAATAAGGCCCAACATGCATTGATTGTTTCTGCAGTTTATCCTATGTCACCAATGACAGCTACACTTGGTTCTGTAAGTCTACACCATTATTCCCTCCATTTCAGTCATTCCTCCCTCTGCTCCATTTCTCATACATGACATCAATGTCTGCTCACAGGTCATTTAGAGAAATGGATGGAGCTGGAGAGCATCATACTGAGTGAAGTAACCCAGTCTCAAAAGAATACCCATGACATGCACTCACTGATAAGAGGATATTAGCCTAGAATCTTGGAACACCAAAGACACAATCCACCTACCAA
>BDUI01000018.1:1451980-1470214 GCA_002335545.1 Apodemus speciosus
GAGAGAGAGAGAGAGAGAGAGAGAGAGAGATTAGGCATTCATGGAGACAAGATTTGAATGACACAGTTCTGGATCACTGCTATTGAAAGCCACTTAACATGGGTGTTGGAAACCACAAACTAAGGTCTTCTGGGAGAGCAGCAAGTGCTGTTTTAACCACAGAGCCACTGCTCTAGCCCCATAATGTCAATTCTCTTTCATTTAATCAGCTAAGTGAGAATCTGAACTCCATCTCAAGTATTAGATGGGTGGAATGCTTACTTCTAAATGATATTACTTGTGACAAAATCATGATAGTCTTTAGCCTAAAATATCTATCTTTTGGCCATACATAATTCCTATTTGCCACACGTGCCAAATATACCTAGTCTTTTTTATGCTTTCCCCAATTCCATTATATTGACTAATTGCCTGTGAAGAAATCTTTACTGAAATCAAAACAGGGTGTGAGTATGTCTCCTTACTAGGGAACTAAGCACTGCATTTGAGAGGAGAATTTTCTGCCATCTTTGCTCCTGTGACTGTGTAGCAGACTGGTAGGCAGGGATCACCAGAGTAGAGGATCACTTGGGACTCACCACACCAGGACTCCACCTGCACCCAGGAGCTCGGCAGCTCCACAGCCAGCCAGCTGGGCACCTACCCTGCTGGGGGTCATCTGTCCTGCAGGAAGGTGGTTAGAGGGAGTCCCGCACTTGGAGGTGAGGCGCCGCCATCTGTGCTCCTGTGACTGTGTAGAGGGGCAGATGGGTAGGCAGGGATCACCAGAGTAGAGGAACATTTGGGACACACCCCGCCAGGACTCTGCCTGCACCCGGATACTTGGCAGCACAACAGTAATCTGTGCTAGGGGAAAGAAGGTCACCCAGGGTTGCTGAGATAGGCTTGCAGTCACACAGGAGGGGCAAGCACAAGCCAGTGACAGTAGGACCAATTAACACCACAGATAACCAGATAGAAAAGGCAAATGTAGGAACACTGCTAACAGAAATCAAGGCGATATGGCACCATCCGAACCCAATTCTCCCCAACAGCAAGTCCTGGATACCCCAACACACCAGGAAAGCAAGATTTGGAATTAAAATCACAGGTCATGATGCTGATGGAGGGCTTCATGGAGGGCTTCAAGAAGGATATAAATAACTCCCTTAAAGAAATACAGGAGAACACAAGTAAACAGGGAGAAGCCCTTGAAAATTAAGGGAAAATACAATAAAGCAGGTGAAGGAATTGAACAAAGCCATCCAGGATCTAAAGATGGAAGTAGAAACAATAATGAAATCACAAAGGGAAACAACTGGGGACATAGAAAACCTAGGAAAGAAGTCAGGAGTCATGGATCCAAGCATCAACAACAGAATACAAGAGATAGAAGAGAGAATCTCAGATGCAGAAGATACCATAGAAAGCATTGATAAAACAGTCAAAGAAAATGAAAAATGTAAAAAGCTCCTGACCCAAAACACCCAGGAGAGCCAGGACAAAATGAGAAGACCAAACCTAAGGATTATAGGTACAAAAGAGAGTGAAGATTTCTAACGTAAAGGACCAGTAAATGTCTTCAACAAAATTATAGAAGAAAACTTCCCTAACCTAAAAAAAAAAAGATGCCCATGAACATAAAAGAAGCCTACAGGGAGTTAGCCATGGACTGAAAAGACATGCTTCGCCAGCAGTTAGCGTTGCCCAACTCAGATCCAAAGAGTAAAAAAAGTGAACAAGAATTAAAAGATGAAGAAATGGATTTATTTACCAAATACTACTCAGAATGGAAAGGAGGTAGAAAAGAACACAAACGAATTCTATAACACCATTCCCCGGTTTTATTACATGTTGCCAGCTGAAGATGAAGTCTTACTACAGAAATTACGAGAAGAATCTAGAGCTGTCTTTCTACAGAGGAAAAGCATAGAACTCTTAGATAATGAAGAATTACAGAACTTGTGGTTTTTGCTGGATAAGCACCAGATACTTGGAGAGGAAGCAATGATCAATTATGAAAATTTTTTTGAACGTTGGTGAAAAGGCTGGACCAAAGAGCAAGCAATTTTTTACTGCAGAAGTCTTTGCCAAACTCCTTCATACAGATTCATATKGAAGAATTTCCATCATGCAGTTCTTTAATTATGTCATGTGAAAAGTTTGGCTACATCAGACAAGAATAGGACTCAGTTTATATGATGTTGCTGGGCAAGGATACCTTTGGGAATCAGACTTAGAGAACTACATACTGGAACTCATCCCTACTTTGCCACAATTAGATGGGTTGGAAAAGTCCTTTTACTCCTTTTATGTTTGTATGGCAGTTAGGAAGTTTTTCTTCTTTTTGGATCCTCTAAGAACAGGAAAGATCAGAACTTAAGATATTTTAGCATGCAACTTCCTAGGTTATTTACTGGAGCTAAGAGATGAGGAATTATCCAAAGAAAGTCAAGAAACAACTTGGATTTCTGCTTCTTCTGCCCTGAGGGTTTATTGTCAGTATTTGAATCTTGATGAAGATCATAATGGCATACTAAATAAAGAAGAGCTCTCCCATTATGGAACAGCAACCATAACCAATGTCTTCTTAGACTGAATATTCCAGGAGTGTCTCATTTATGATGGAGAAATGGACTATAAGAACTACCTTGGAAAAGGGCATATGGGACCTTTGGGGGGTGGAGAACTAGGAAAAGGGAAATTAAATATAAATAAAGAATATAACCAATAAAAAAGAGAAAAAATAAATCTGGCTGGTTTTTACAAAAAAAAAAAAAAAAAAAAAAAAAAAAAAGACCTACCTGGACTTTGCTCTTGCCTTAGAAAACAGAAAGGAGCCTGCAGCTCTGCAGTACATTTTCAAACTGCTAGACATTGAGAACAAGGGATACCTAAATGTCTTTTCCCTTAATTAATTCTTGAGGACCATACAAGAACTAATGAAAATCCATGGACAGCATCCCGTTTCATTTCAGGATGTCAAGGATGAAATCTTTGACATGGTCAAACCAAAGGATCCTTTGAAAATCTCACTTCAGGATTTAAACAACAGTAATCAAGGAGACACAGTCACTAACATTCTAATTGATCTCAATGGCTTCTGGACCTATGAGAACAGAGAAGCCCTTGTTGCCAATGACAATAAGAACTCTGAAGATCTTGATGATACATGATTTTTTGCAAGACTAGACTTCCTTCATAAAGATACTTGAATGCTGCATGAAAACCTTCGAAGCAGAATCCTTAGAAACAGTATAAATAAAACTCATCACATGCCTGTAAAAAAAAAAAAGAAGCCTAAATAACACCAAATAGATTGGACCAGAACAGAAATTTCCCCTGTTGCATAATAGTCAAAACACCAAACACACAAAACATAGAATATTAAAAGCAGCAGTAAGGGAAAAAGGTCAAGTAACATATAAAGGTAGACCTATCAGAATTACACCGGACTTCTCATCAGAGATTATGAAAGCCAGAAGAGCCTGGGCAGATGCCATACAGACCCTAAGGGAACACAAATGCCAACCCAGACTGCTATATCCAGCATATCTCTCAATTACTATAGATGGAGAAACCAAGGTATTTCATGACAAAAACAAATTTACACAGTATCTTTCCACAAGTCCAGCTCTTCAAAGGATAATGAATGGAAAACACCAACAAAAGGGGGGAAACTACACACTAGAAAAAGCAAGAAATTAATATTCTTTCAACAAACCCAAAAGAAGATAATCACACAAACATAAAAATTACATCAAAAATAGCAAGAATTAACAATCACTATTCCTTAATATCTCTTAACATCAATGGATTCAATTGCCCAATAAAAAAGACATATACTAACAATACATAAACAAAACTCAACATTTTGCTGCATACAGGAAACGCATCTCAGTGTCAGACACAAACACTACCTCAGAGTAAAAGGCTGGAAAACAGTTTTTAAGCAAATGGTCCCAGGAAACAAGCTGGAGTAGCCATTCAAATATCCAATAAAATAGACTTTCAAACAAAAGTTATCACAAAAGACACAGAAGGACACTTTATACTCATCAAAGGAAAAATCTACCAGGAAGAACTCTCAATTCTGAACATCTATGCTCCAAATACAAGGGCACCCTCATTCATAAAGGAAACTTTACCTAAACTCAAAGCACACATTGCACCTAACACAATAATTGTGGGTGACTTCAACTCTCCACTCNAAATGGTCCCAGGAAACAAGCTGGAGTAGCCATTCAAATATCCAATAAAATAGACTTTCAAACAAAAGTTATCACAAAAGACACAGAAGGACACTTTATACTCATCAAAGGAAAAATCTACCAGGAAGAACTCTCAATTCTGAACATCTATGCTCCAAATACAAGGGCACCCTCATTCATAAAGGAAACTTTACCTAAACTCAAAGCACACATTGCACCTAACACAATAATTGTGGGTGACTTCAACTCTCCACTCTCCTCAAAGGAGAGATCAGGAAAACACAAACTAAACAGAGACACAGTGAAACTAACAGAAGCTTTGTACCAAATGGATTTAATAGATATCTATAGAACATTTCATCCTAAATCAAAAGATTATACCTACTTCTCAGCACCTCATGGTACCTTTTCCAAAACTGACCATATAATTGGTCACAAAACAGATTTCAACAGATATAATATGATCAAATTAATTTAATGCCTCTTATCAGATCACTATGGAATAAGGGTAGTTGCCAATAGCAACAAAACAACAGAAAGCCCACATACACATGGAAGCTGAACAATACTCAATGATATCTGGGTTAAGGAAGAAATAAGGAAAGAAATCAAAAAATTTTTAGAATTTAATTAAAATGAAGGCACAACATACCCAAATTTATGGGACACAATGAAAGCAGTGCTAAGAGGAAAACTCATAGCTCTGAGTGTCTCCAAAAAGAAGCTGGTGAAAGCATACACTATCAGCTTAACAGTACACCTGAAAGCTTTAGAACAGAAAGAAGCTAATACACCCAATAGGAGTAGAAAGCAGGAAATCATCAAACTCAGGACTAAAATCAATCAAGTAGAAACAAACTAGACAAAGAATCAATAAAACCAGGAGCTGGTTCTTTGGGAAAATCAACAAGATAGATAAACCTTTAGCCAGTCTAACTAGAGGGCGCAGAGGCAGTATTCAAATTAACAAAATAGAAATGAAAAGGGAGATATAACAACAGAAACTGAGGAAATTAAAAAAAATCATGAGCTCCTACTACAAAAGCCTATATTTAACACAACTGGAAAATCTGGATGAAATGGACAATTTCCTATACAGACACCAACTACCAAAGTTTAATCAGGATCAGAAAGACCATATAAACGGTTCAATAACCCCTAAAGAAATAGACATGGTCATTGAAAGTCTCCCAACCAAAAAAAAAAAAATACACAGGACAAGATGGTTTTAGTGCAGAATTCTATCAGACCTTCCAAGAAGACCTAACACGAATAGTATTCAAAGTATTCCACAAAATAGAAACAGAAGGAACACTACCCAACTCGTTCTATGAAACCACAATTTCACTGATACCAAAACCACACGAAGATCCAACAAGAAAGAGAACTTTAAACGAATTCCCCTTATGAATATCGATGCAAAATTACTCAATAAAATTCTTGCTAATCCAAGAACACATCAAAATGATCAAGTAGGCTCAATCCCAGGACTGCAGTGATGGTTCAATATAGGGAAATCCATCAATGTAATCCACTAAATAAACAAACATAGAAAAAACCACATGGTCATTTCATTGCATGCTGAAAAGGCATTTGACAAAATTCAGCCTCCTTTTATGTTAAAGGTCTTGGAAAAACAGGAATTCAAGGCCCATACCTAAACATAGTAAAAGCAATATACAGCAAACCAGTAGAAAACATCAAACTAAATGCAGAGAAACTTGAAGCAATCCCACTGAAATCAGGGACTAGACAAGGCTATCCTCTCTCTCCATGTTTATTCAATATAGTACTTGAAGTTCCAGCTAGAGCAATTAGACAACAAAAGGAGGTCAAAGGGATACAAATTGGAAAGGAAGAAGTCAAATTATCACTATTTGCAGATGATATGACAGTATACTTAAGCAACCCAAAAAACCTCCACCAGAGAACTCCTACAGCTGATAAACAACTTCAGCAAAGTGGCCGGATATAAAATTAACTCAAGCAATTTAGTAGCCTTCCTATACTCAAAGGATGAACAATCTGAGAAAGATATTAGGGAAATGAGGCCCTTCACAATAGCCACAAACAATATAAAGTATCTTGGTGTGTCTTCAACCAAACAAATTAAAGGTCTGTATGACAGAAACTTCAAGACTTCAAAAGAAAGAAATGGAAGAAGACCTCAGAAAATGGAAAAATCTTCCATGCTCGTGGATTGGCAGCATTAATATAGTAAAAATGACCATCTTGCCAAATACAATATACAGATTCGATGCAATCCCCATTAAAATCCCAAGTCAATTCTTCATAGAATTGGAAAGAGCAATTCTCAAATTCTTCAGGAATAACAAAAAACCCAGGATAGATAAAACTATTCTCATCAGTAAAAGAACTTCTGGGGGAATCAGTATCCTGGACCTCAAGGAGTACTACAGAGCAACAGTGTTTAAAAAGACATATGGGACATTTTGGGGGGCGGGGAAACCAGGAAAAGGGAAATGAAATGTAAATCAAGAATATATACAATAAAAAAAGTAAAAATTCTAAAAAAAAACCAAAACTGCATGGTATTGGCACAGTGACAAGCAAGTAGATCAATGAAATAGAATTGAAGACCCGGAAATGACCCCACACACCTATGGCCACTTGTTCTTTGACAAAGGAGCTACAACCATCCAGCGGAGAAAAGATAGCCTTTTCAACAAATGTTGCTGGTTCAACTGGAGGTCATCATGCAGAAGACTGCAAATTGATCCATTCTTATCTACATGTACTAAGCTCAAGTCCAAGTGGATCAAGGACGTCCACATAAAACCAGACACACTGAAACAAATAAAAAAGAAACTGGGGACAACCCTTGAGCACCTGGGCACAGGGGAAAATTTCCTGAACAGAACACCAATAGCTTATGCTCTAAGATCAAGAATTGACAAAAGGCACCTCATAAAATTACGAAGTTTCTATAAGGCAAAGGACACTGTCAAAAGGACAAAATGGCAACTAACAAATTGGGAAAAGATCATTACCAAACCTACATTGGACGTAGGGTTAATATCCAAGATATACAAAGAACTCAAGAAGGTAGACTCCAGAGAGCCACATAACCTTATTAAAAAATGGGGTACAGAGCTAAACAAAGAATTTTCACCTGAGGAATATAGAATGGCGGAGAAGCACGTAAAGACATGTTCAATATCCTTAGTCATCAGGGAAATGCAAATCAAAACAACCCTGAGATTTCACCTCATACCAGTCAGAATGGCTAAGATCAAAAACTTAGGAGAAAACAGGTGTTGGCAAGGATGTGGAGAAAGAAGAACACTCATCCACTGCTGGTGGGGTTGCAAGCTGGTGAAACCACTCTGGAAATCAGTCTGGCGGTTCCTCAGAAAACTGGACATGATACTACCGGAGGACCCCACTACATCACTCCTGGGCATACACCCAGAGAATTACCCAGCATGTAATAAGGATACATGCTCCTCTATGCTCATAGAAGCCGTATTTATAATAACCAGAAGCTAGAATGAACCAAGATGTCCCTCAATGGAGGAATGGATACAGAAAATGTGGTATATTTACACAATGGAATAAAAATAGCAATTAAAAACACTGAATTCATGAAATTCTTAGGCAAATGGTTGGAACTGGAAAATATCATACTAAGTGAGGTAACTCATTCACAAAAGAACACACATGCAATGCAGTCACTGATAAGTGGATATTAGCCCAGAAGCTCGGAATACCTAAGAAACTATTCACACATCAAATGATGCTCAAGAAGAAGGAAGGAGAGGACCCTGGACCTGGAAAGGCTCAATGCAGCAGTGTAGGGAAATACCAGGACGGGGAAGAGGGAAGGGGTTGATTGTGGAACAGGAGGAAGTAAGAGGGCTTATGGAACTTTTGCGGAGCGGGGGACGGGGGAAGGGGAAATCATTTGAAATGTAAATAAAGACTATATTGAATAAAAAAATAAAAAAGAGAGAAGAGAATTTTCTGCAGCTGAAGACCTGGGAATGACACATACTTCCTCAGCAGATGCTTACTCAACTAGCAGCATAAGGACTACATAGATCAAACTGACTAGCCTCATCTGTAAAGAACGATTTCTGAAATCTAATGCAGTGTATGTCAGAATATCTGATACCTGTGAATGACTTTTGTTCTCAAGACTTCCCTTCTGCCCCACTCCTAATCCCAGAGAGAAGAGAATGGCACTATCTGTATTTTATTCCTGGTCCTGGTGTTAGTAGCTTTGTAAAGTATTATCTTTCTCCCCTGGACTTGAGGCGCATCGCCTATCAGAAGCACACACTCTAATGTACTATCATCTTACATTGTTGCTGTTAATGTCATTGAGAGTAAATGAACTACTGTGTATACTTGACAGGACACTTCACTTTTACCAACAATTATTCTTTTCTCTCAAAGTGCCACAACATTTTTAGGCAGTGGTAAAATTGTTACAGGCCTTGAGAAGAACACAGTAAAACCCCAAACAAAGGCTATTCTGGAGCAATTTGTAGAACTGACCCGTGAATTGAAGTATGGCCTTTGGAATTGACAATAGACTTTCATTGTGAAAAGGAGTTTTTGAGAGAATCTCATCAGATTGCTGGATAAACAAGAATACTCAAGGTTTCATAAACTGCCATGATGTACGTTTTCTTTTTCCATTTTGATGTGTGTGGTAAGCATGGATGTACAGTGTGCATATGTGCGTATGCATGATTTGCCTGTGTATAAGTTCACATGAATATGTACGTGTGAGCATGTGACTTGCATCAGTCAACATGTAAGATAAAATGCTATATAGGAACTGTGAGATCTTTAAGATTTACATTACTTTTTCATTTTTAGATAGATTATTTCTTAATGGTTGGTAATTGCTAACTTTTTATTTCTTTACAGTTTCTGGATACTTACCCTTTATCAGATCAATTGTTGGGTATTAGTTTCTTGCATCCTGTAAATGGTTTGTTTGTTTGTTTGTTTGTTTAATTATTTCTTGTTTGCTTGCTTGCTATATACATAGGTTTTACTTTTTTGTGATCCAATTTGTCTCTTCTGTTCTGCAGTTCCTCAAGAAATCATTACCTGCAACAGTTGCTCAAATGTGCTTCCCATGTTTTCTCGTAGCTGTTTTGAGTGCTGTGCATATGTCTTTGATTTATCTTGAGTTGAATTTTGGACGAGGTGTGAAGTTGGAGTCAAGTTTCTCTCTTCTGCAGTAAATACTCCTTTTCTTAGGACCTTGTACTGAAGAGTCTGATCTTCCTCTGATGGGAATTTTGGCAAGTCTGCCAAGAATTAGTCACCCCAGTGCTTGGGCTTATTAACAGGGTCCTTACTTTTGTTCCATTGGCCTAAGCATCTGTTTCAGGCTGTTTTAGTTAGCGTAGCTCTGCAGTATGCCTTCAATGCAAAAATTCTGCTATTCCTAGCTTCTTTCTTTTTGACTGAAGATTGTTTTGACTACTTGGAGCCTTTTATATTTCTATATGAATTTTGGGATTGCTTTTCAAGTGAAATAAGGACTTTGTTGCCTTTTAAATAAAGATTTCATTGACTGTATACATTGCTGTGAGAATAACCATATGTTTTTAAAGTTTTATTTATTTATTTCATATGTGTGAGTGCATTGTCGCTGTCTTCAGACACACCAGAAGAGGGCACTAGATCCTCATTACAGATGGTTGTGAGCCACCATGTGGTTGCTGGGAATGGAACTCAGAACCTCTGGAAGAGTGGTCAGTGCTCTAAAGTGCTGAGCCATCTCTCAGGCCAGAATATCCATATTTTAACAATATTAATCCTTCAAATTTACGGACATGGCAGATCTTTCCATTTTGTGATTTATTTAATTTCTTTTATCATTGACTTTTATAATTTTCATTCCAATAGTTTTTTTTAGTTCCTTCATTACATTTATTTCTAGGTATTACTATTGCTTGTGTATAGTGGGTATTCAGAAAAGTACTGTTATATGCATGTTGATGGAGTCCTGAAACTTAATGTAGCAGTTCTAGTGGGCTTTTGAGATATGCATTTTCATAATATATACATACATACTTTGTTGTCTTTTATTTCTTTGTCTTGCCCAGCTGCTCTATCTAAAATGGCTGGAACTGTATTGAATTAGAGAAGAGATAGTCACCACACTTGTTCCTGAATTTAAAGGAAATATTTTTCACCTTAGCCTTAATGTTGGTTGTGCCTTTGTCATATGTGACCTTTGTTATATTGAGATATAATACCTTTATACCTAAATTGTTCAAGACATTTATCATACTATGAAATAATGAGCACCATATATTATACAATCAAAACCAAAATATTTTATGGTGAACTAAAGGTATCATGGATCCTAGACAATGTATCTTGTGGACTTATTTGGTACAATAACCATCCAGGATCCTGTTCTCTTTAAGTTTACATTCCAGTGGAAAAGCAGTGAGATATACACATCAGAAGTAAGTTAAAGTTAACATATCAGAAAAGAATTGTGAAGAGACTTGGACAGAAGTCTTAGGAAGTGACAGCAGAAATGGACGGCATAGAAGCATGTTCAGCAGAAGCTACCTGGAGGGACCACACTTCAAATGAGACCTGCTATTTTTTTTAAAACTCCAAGTGCTCATAAAAGCAAAATAGAAGATTCAGGAGAGAGCTTTGTATATTTGTGGAGAGTGTGAAAGTCTGTTAGCATATGCATCTCCTATGAATCAATGCATCTTCCAAGCATAGAAGATGGAAAAAGAAGAATATGTAGTGATTGTACTATGCACAGTCAAAGCTCAGAATTTATTCTAAGCTAGAAAAATCATGTGGCTAAGCTTCAAGTGGCTTTGCTTGCAGAATATATTGCAGGGAGAAGGAAAAAAGTACTGGCTGGTAAAGCTCACCTAGGAAAGAAAATGTGCTACCTAGTGCCAAAGAGATGAGAGTAGAGATGAAGGATAGATATAAAATGTCCTTGGAACATGACTGCTGATCAGCTGATGCAATTTGCTGTAGATGTAGAGAATGAAAAGAGAAGCCAGGGGAGACTTTGGAGGGTCTGACTGAGAGAACTCTTTTGAGGGGGAGTGGTGCACTGGGTTATACAAGTGCTGTTCTGCATTTTCACTTGAAAATGATGACCTGATTGATTCTGATGCTCAGAGTCTCATCTTTTCTCCAGCCTTCTGAGACAGAAGCGATTGAATTTGTGAACTGAGTTACTTCTAGCATCATGGAGATGACTGTTTGGGACCACCATACTGTTTATTGTGCTGGCTACTTTCAAATTCTTATCTTTTGCTTCCTTATTCTACCTTTTATTTAAGTGTAGGTCTCTAATTTCCTTCTGAGATTGAGCTGATCATTCTAGGACACTAGTTCACAACTTTCCCAATACTACAACTCTTTAATACAGTTTCTTATGTTGTGGTGATGCCCAAACAGAAATTTTTCATTGTTACTTCATAACAATAATTTTGCACTGTTATTAATCTTAATTCAAATATCTGTGTTTTTTGATGATCTTACATTATCCCTTTGAAAAGATCATTCTGCCCCTCAAAGGGTTTGTGACCCAGACTTTGAGAACCACTGTCCTAGAAGGATCTAATTGGTTCAGAATTCCATGCTTCAACCTGGACCCCAAACCATCTCTGTACTTGAAACACCAACTTTCTTTTTGGTGGTTAGAGAATAATTGGCCATTTTGACCTGGGTTGTCTATGTTCACTGACATGTATTTCATATCACATAGCATGTCCTTGAGCTAGATGACTGATAGTTTAATAGATAACGAACCCATATGTTTACATTCACTCATTTTGACTTCTTAGTTTATATTTTTCTTTTCCGAGCAATAATACCAATTCTTCCATTCTCCAAATACAATAATCATAAAGCATATACTGTATGTACTGGGCATCTGTGTCATCTTTAAGATACCCCATGAGAAAGATACTAACTACTCTTATCTCTGTAATACATGAAGGTAGAGGAGTTTAAGACATACTAGAACTTTGACTAAGGGCATTATGTCACCTGATTATCCAAGATTCCAACTCATATAAGGAAATGAAAGTTTTTACTCTAAAACTACCCTATAATATCATCTCTTATGTAGCTTTGATGATGTATCTAACATACAAACTTTAATATCGATTGTTTATAGAATTTTGTTTGAATGTTTTACAAGAAACTTAAAACTAGCCATTCTTCTCTCCCTATAGACCAGTTTTTCCTCCTAAAACTCAGAGAATGATATTACCAACAATGATAACTAATCTTAATTGTCAACTTGATGAGATTTAGAACACTATGGAAACAAATCTTTGGGCAAATCTGTGAGGGAGTCTCTAGATTGGATTATGTGTATAGGAAGATCCACCCTAAACTGGGCAGCACCATTCTTTGGGCTGGATTTCGAAGATAAACATCAGAAGCTGAATTCCAGTGTTCTTCAATCTCTGCTTCCAGATTGGAGGCACAAGATGATCAATAGCCTCAGGCTCCTGATGCCATGATGTTTCTGCCATGACGAACTATATCCTCATTTGTGAGCCAAAGTAAACCCTTCCTTCCTTTCTGATGTTGATTATGTCAATTATTCTGTCACAGTAATGCAAAAGCTAACCAGTAGACCAGCCATGCAACTGCCTAAGAAAGAAATCTTAATGTCATTTATTTTTACTCTGATGAATAGATTTCACTGCCCAGAGAGTATCTTGTTATTTACACATTTCCCATCTCTTTCACAACTCTTACAAGTTTTGACTTTATTTACTTCTTTATTCACATTTTATTTTTTTAAGATTTATTGTTTTTGGTTATGTATGTGTATAGGTATGTACATATGTGAGCGTAGGTGCCCATGTTGTCTAGAAGAGGATGTATGTGTTGGAATTACAGGTGGTTGTAAACCACCCATCACTGATACTGGGGATCAAACATTGGTCCTCTGCAAGAGTATTGTGTGCTCTTCACTACTAAGACAACTCTTTATCCCCATCCCCACTTTTTTAACATCATTCTAGCCCCCATCTCTTGTTTCCTGATTTCACTTTGTTGTACTTTATCTGGTGGATAGTGAGAATTTATATTTGTGATCAAAAGGACAGTGCGTCCGTGACTAGGAAGAATATAAAGAGTGCCGTGATTAACTGATGCTGTCTGTCTTGGGAGCAGTGGTCACAATAGTACCAGAATTTGCCAGCCTTGATTTTCTGTGCTAGAATTTAGCCCTTTAACACATATCTAATACATGGAGAACACATAAATGATTATGAACGAATGAATGAAAACATCAATTGTAATGTCTTAATATTTCTCTAAACTTAAGGGCAATGTTCTAGACCATATACAGTTGCTTAGTAGTTGTACATAAACGTGCCCTCCATCACTATAAATAACATATCATTTTCTGCCAAGCCAATCAAGTTTAACATTTGTGGAAGCACTTCTTGGTTTCTTCTTACCTTAGTTTCTTTATTTGCCCCAAGTCAATCAAATTTCTTTCTATCACCTGCTGCCTGTCCTTTTTAAGTTCCTCATGCTGTGGTAGCCTAATCACTTTAAATTTTGACAGTCTTCTCATTGCAATATTTTATATGTCCCCAGTAATAAAGCCATATCAGTCTTCCAACAGCAAGAACTTCCCAGAATCCACAATAGCATCCGTGTTTGGTGACTCTATATGGGATGGAACCCTAGGTGGGGAAGTCTCTTGATGGCCTTTCCTTGAAGATATTTACTGGCCCTTTAAGTTGAGAATCTTTGCTCTTTTCTATACCTATTATCCTTAGGTTTGGTCTTCTCATTGGGTCCTGGATTTCCTGGATGCTTTGGGTTAGAAACATTTTGCATTTTGCATTTTCTTTGACTGTGTTTGCTATGGTATCTTCTGCACCTGAGATTCTCTCTTATATCTCTTATAATCTGTTGGTGATGCTTGCATATATGACTCCTGATAACTCTTTCATAGGTTTTCTATTTCTGGGATCATTTCCCTTTGTGATTTCTTTATTGTTTCTATTTCTATTTACACATCCTGGGTGTTTGTTTTCAATTCCATCACCTGTTTGGTTGTATTTTCCTGTAATTCTTTAAGGGATTTTTGTGTTTTCTCTGTAAGAGCTTCTACCTTTGTGTGTGTGTGTGTGTTCTCCTATATTTCTTTAAGGGAGCAATTTATATCCTTCTTAAAGTCCTCTATCATCATCATGAGATGTGATTTTAAATCTGAGTCTTGCTTTTCTGGTGTAGTGGGGTATCCAGGGCTTGCTGTGGTGGGAGAGCTAGATTCTCAAGATGCCAAGTAGCCTTGGTTTCTGCTGCTTATGTTCTTGCCCTTGCCTCTTGCCATATGGTTATCTCTGGTGTTAGCTGGTCTCACTATCTCTGACTGTGACTTGTCCCTTCTGTAAGCCTATGTGTCAGTACTCCTGGGAGTCCAGTTCTCTCTGGGAGGAATTTGAGTGTGGAGAGCTCACAGGGTCAGTTCCAGGTTACAGAGGAAACCAGAAGGATCCCATCCCAGACTGCTCCTCAGTTCCTGTGTCCTGAGGGCTCTGTGTGAGTCCCTCTGAGCAGAAGTGGTGATCTTACCTGTGCTCATAGGCTTGTCAGCACTCCTGAGAGACTAGCTCTCTTCTGGTGATATTTTGGTATGGATCACTRTGGCGCAAGATCCACACAAACATGAAGGATCCTGTCCCTTCTTTATCTATTAATTCACACTCTTAACATATAAGAAAAAATTCTGTATATATGATGAATATTTTATATTTGGCTACTGGTTTGTTTTTACATCTGAGGCAAACAAGATTTGCTTCTGTATGTTAAGCTGTGTGGTAGATTGTCAGAGATGGGGAGGCAGTTCATTTATTAAAGTGTTTACCATAAAAGTATAAAGACTTGAGTTTGATCTTCAGTAGCCTTGTGTAAAAGTTGGAGGTAGTAGCACATCCTTGTAATTCCAGTTCTGGGGTGAGCAGATAGAAGGATTTCCCAGAGATTTCTGATCAACTAGTCTGGCCATTTTGGTGGTCTCTAGGCTTAAGGAGGAAACCTGATTCAAAAATAGAGAATAATTGAGAAGGACAGCTAGTGTCACCAACTGACATGCACATGCATGTCCACTCCTGTGCACATACATATATGTGCATTCACAAACTTGCACACACTGCACACACATATGTAAGTTAAAGTTATTTTTCTTATATTCATTTATGATGCAATCAACAAAGATAGCTATTTGTTGGGGTAACTTACCCCCATTGTATCAAATGGCTATGTAGTTGTGTCCTTGTGTTTTCAGTTGTTAATTGGTATGCTGGCATAATCACATGGTTTGCAGGCAAAATATTTGCTCTTATCATTTCTATGGTCCATTACCTGCTTTCTATATGTAAATTGTTGTCCTTCCTCACTTGCCCAAAAGATGTTAGTCTCAGAGATTATCACATTAAAGAGCCAGCAGCCTGACTGATAGTCGGCTAGCCCTCAATACCCAAAGGCAACAAAGAAAGATGGACCCGGTGCTGTCCTGTTACTGATTGGTTCAGACTGGATGAATAGAAAATGTGTCTTTTTGCTGAGGCTGGGATAGAACTACCCAGTAGACAGAAGGGAAGAAGAGAAAAGAGGAATGGGACAGATCAGGCAGGAAGGGCAGTGAGAGCCACATGAAGAAACACAATGGCAGAGAAGTTGTGTTCAGTTAGATGGGAGAGCTGAGAGACTGCCCCAGCAGATTGCCAACAGTCTTAAAAGATATAGATATCTCTGTGTATTTATTATTAAATCACTCATTGAACCCCCAAAGCCTCACAATAACCATTAACTCTCATTTAATTTCTAAAGACTGCAATAGTGTGTTGGACTGTCTCCCTTAAGACTTAAAGGACACAGTACTAATAATGCAGAGCTACTGAGTGCCCACTATTGGTCTGTAAATCTAAAGACATCTTAACATTGCAGGACCCTAGTCTTCTGTAGTTAATTGAGACCAGATGTCCACAGCCCAGAATTATTATGAGCTGAAGAGAACATTGGAAAAAACCAGTGGCCATTTTGAGGATGAATCCTTACAAATGCATTTTCCTGTTGCCAAATAATTAGGCGTTAACACTCAGTCTTACATAAGTGATTACAAATGAGTAGGGACATGTTCCAGCAATCAGTCAATTCTTTGCTCTTCCCATTTTTCTTGGCACCAGAAACCTATCCTGTGTTCATATTTCATACATCAAATAACCTAAGTGTTCTCTAGTTATAAGTGACTCATTTGGATAAAGGGGCCCTCTTGGATATGAGAGGAAAAGCTGCAAAATTAAAGAATCACTCCTTGATCAGTATATTAGTCTCATATCAACATCAGAAATGAAGTGTGGAGGCCCTAGATCTCAGAGAGACTTTTCTCATTTAATCTGAGATACAGAGGAACCTAAATACACTAGAGGAATAAAGAGTGTTAGTATCAGATACCATCAGATTGGTAACATGCAATGGTATACAGACAACCGTGATGGCCACTAGAGATCATCAAGGAATGGACATAACATTTTGAGGAATACCCTAGATTTTTGCCAGTTGTAAGATGGTATTGAGAATGCCAAGGACAGAAAATCCCCCAAATTTCAGGAGGGAATTTTGAGTTCATTTGTTGCAAGAAATGGGAAATGGCTCACACAAAGATGACTTCAACCCCATCAGATTTTGAGGAACCATACAGGCTGATACAGAAGACAGTGTCAAATACAAGCAGTCACAGAAGGGCCATGTCTGGTCACAGAAAGCCATATGTGGTGTCACAAAGAGCACAGAATTGAAGTCAGTCTTGATTCAGATCATCTAAGTTTTAAGTTTCATATTAACTCTCATGGGCAAAGAGAAAGCTTCCTAAAAAAAACCTATGCTGTTTTTTGAAGTCAGGGAAGAGATGTGAGGATATAAATTTCTATCTTAAAATATGTTTTGTTCATAATATTTACTATCTGTAATATGTTTTTAAATGGGCCTGATATCTATGTAGATATCTATAACAATCTATCATGCAAATACCTATACACATGTAAATATACACATATGTAAATATACACATGCATACATGTGTAATATATGTGTGTTCCAGCAATTGGTCAATTTTCTCTCTTTCTCTCTCTCTGTCTCTGTCTCTGTCTCTCTCTGTCTCTCTGTCTCTGTCTCTGTCTCTGTCTCTCTCTCTATTGGTTGGCTTGGTCTCTGGGGACATGGGTGTCTTTGGGATTCACTAATGCTCTGGGGATATTCCAGGAGCGTTGCTGCCAGAGGGCCTGGAAACTGTTTCTGGGAAGGCTAAAAACTGTCCCTGACTCACTGCTCTCTCCTCATGCCAGGTGCCAGGCTAGCTTCTGATCATGGGGCAGTTTCTGATTGGCTGCCTGCAGCTGTGGTTTTTCCAGTAACTGACATGCACACACTTGCCCATTCATGGAGTCAGCCTGTGTCAGTAGACACACACACACACACACACACACACACACACACACACACACACACACACGTGTGTATGTGTGTATATATGGTGTGTATGTGTGTATATATGTTGCCTAGTGTAGTTGTAGCTGACAGGGTCAGCACGTACTGACAGCTAGACATTGTAGTAGCAACACCACTCATTGCTACTGTTGAATCTCAGAAATCCTGGTGCTTGCAATCTATGTGCTATTACCTGAAAGATGGTAGCCTTATTTCTACAAACAACCTGATCCCAGGGTTGTAATGTGTCCTCTATGTGGCTCTTGTTTCTGTAAGCACAACTGGGATCCTAACACAGTTCACTGAGCATTCAAAAATGTATTAGTTTTGGCAGAAAGATGATATACTTTTAATGACAAAAATAGAGAAAAGCTTAAATTTTCCCCTAAGTAACTATTGATCAAACCACTGTGGCAGTTCTTGGTTCTAGGGCTTAAATAGTGTGCTCTTGCTTTGTCGAATTCTTTTATCATTATCATTATATATATACATATATATGTATATATATGTGTGTGTATGATATAATGATATATATGAAATA
>BDUI01000018.1:1470474-1487409 GCA_002335545.1 Apodemus speciosus
ATATCTACATATCTACATATCTACATATCTACATATCTACATATCTACATATCTACATATCTACATATCTACATATCTATAGATATATAGAATTAAGTTTGTTCCTTGAAAATGTTATACATATACACAATATATTTTGATTACGCTCACACTCACTCCTTTCCTCCAGGTCCTCCCAGATTCCCTGTGCCTCTATACTCACCACACCCCAAATTTCAAACTTCTAGTCCTTGTTTTACATAATCCACTGAACCAATCAGTCTTGCCCTTGTATAAATGGGTGTAGAGGAACCACCATTGGAGCATGGTCAGCATGCTGGTGACTACATCCCAAAGAAATTGACTCTGCCATTCCCAGTAGCAATCAAGTATCATAGCTCCTTCCCTTTCATGGTAGAATGTGACCAAGTTAATCCTGTGTTTTTATTTTCATATTTTCTTTTTTAAAAAATGAAAATATAAAATATCTAAAGCTGAAATATTGAAGTTATTTCAAAGGTAAGCAATGGAAAATTAAGGAAAACAGCATAAACAAATATACTTTTTTTTTGAAAATCTCGGGTTAATGATCCAATTACATTCTGTTTTAATGTATAATAATCTTAGCTCTAATGACTAAGTTCATTAAACTAATAAGCATATAAATTTCCTGGTAATATGGCAAGCGTTTGGACAAGTATTTCATAATTATTAGTGAGATGTAAGATAATTTTATTCATCTATTTTCACATTTATTTTAGACATGGTCTTTGTCATATTTTTAAGTAGCTTGTAGCTAAGTGGGTTTGTTGATTCCTTCATTTTATTTAGTATCTGACTGTTAGTCACCTTATTTTTTCTTTTCTTATTGGAAATTTCTTTATATTTCAAATGTTATGCACTTTTCTGGTCCCCCTGAAACCCTTCATCACATTTCCCCTCCCCCTGCTTCTATGAGGGTGTTCCCCCACAAACACATGCCCTCCCACCTCACAGCCTTGGCATCCTACTACACTGTGGCATTGAGCCTTTACAGTACCAAGAGCCTTTCCTGCCACTGATAACCAACAAGACCATCCTCTGTTGCATATGTGGCTGGAGCCATGGATCCCTCCATGTGTACCTTTTGGTTGGTGGTTTATTCCCTGGGAGCTTTGAGGAGGATCTGGTTGGTTAGCATTGTTGTTCTTCCTGTAGGGTTGCAAATCCCTTCATCTCCTTCAGTCCTTTCTCTAACTCTGCCATGGAGACCTTCAACAAGCATTTCTTGGTATCCACAAATAGTGTCTGGGTTTGGTGACTATATATGGGATGGATACCCAGTTGGGGAAGTCTCTGGATGGCCTTTCCTTCAGTCTCTGCTCCATGCTTGGACTCTGTATTTCTTCCCATGAGTATTTTGTTCCCCCTTCAAAGAAGGACCTAAGCATCCACAAATTGGTATTTCTGTTCTGGAGCTTCAGGTGGTTTGAGAATTGTATTTTGGGTATTCAGAGATTTTGGACTAATATCCACTTATCAGTGAGTACATATCATGTGTGTTCTTTTGTGACTGGGTTACTTCACTCAGGATATTTTCTAGTTCCATCCATTGTCTAAGAATTTCACGAATTCATTGTTTTTAATAACTGAGTATCCATTCCTCTGTTGAAGGACATCTGGGTTCTTTACAACTTCTACTATTATAAATAAGGCTGCTATGAACATAGAGGAGCATGTGCCCTTGTTATATGCTGGAGCATCTTTTGGGTATATGCCCAGTAGTGATATAGCTAGGTCTTCAGATAATACTATGTCCAATTTTTTAATGAACCACCAGACTGATTTCCAGTGTGGTTGTACTCGCTTGCAATCCCACCAATAATGGGGGCATGTTCCTTTTTCTCCACATTCTTACCATCATCTGCTGTCCCGAGTTTTTCATCTTAGCCATTCTGACTGGTATGAGGTAGAATCTCAGGGTTGTTTTGATTTGCATTTCCCTGATGACTAAAGATGTTGAACATTTCCTTGGTTATTCAAGTTTCCTCGAGATTTGAGTTTCCTTGAGAATTGTTTGTTTGGTTCTGTACCCCATTTTTTGATAAGGTTATTAGGCTCTCTTGACTCTAACTTCTTGAGTTCACAGTATATATTACATATTAGCTCTCCATCAGATGTAGGGTTGGTAAAGATCTTTCCAAATCCATTACTTGCCATTTTGTCCTATTTACAATGTTCTTTGCCTTACAGAAGCATTGTAATTTTATGAGGTCCCATTTATCTATTGTTGATCTTAGAGCATAAGCCATTGATGCTCTGTTCAGGAACTTTTTCACATGTGCCCATGTGTTTGAGGATTTTCCCCTCTCTGTCTTCTATTAGTTTCAGTGTATCTGGTTTGATGTGAAGGTCCCTGATCCACATGGACTTGAGCATTGTACAAGGAGATAAGAATGGATCAGTATGCAGTCTTCTATATGCTGCCATTCAGTTGAACCAGAACCATTTGTTTCAAATGCTGTCTTTTTTCCACTGGATAGTTTTACCTCCTTTGCCAAAGATCAAGTGAACATAGGTGTGTGGCTTCATTTCTTGGTCCTCAATTCTATTCCACTGATCTACCTTCATGTCTCTATGTACTAATTCTATACACTTTTAATCACTATTTCTCTGTGATACAGCTTGAGGTCAGGGATGGTAAATCTCCCAGAAGTTCTTTTATTATTGAGAAACTTTCACTATCCTGGGTTTTTTGTTATTCCAAATGAATTTGAGAATTGCTCTTTCTAACTCTATGAAAGACTGAGTTGGAATTTTGACAGGGAATGCATTGAATCTGTAGATTGTTTTCAGCAAGATGGCCATTTTTATTATATTTAATCCCGTGAATCCATGAGCATGGGAGATCTTTCCATCTTCTGAGATCTTCGATTTCTTTATTCCGAGACTTGAAGTTCTTGTCATACAGATCTTTCACTTACTTGGTTAGAGTTACACCAAGGTATTTTATATTGTTTGTGACTATTGTGAAGGGTGTCATTTCCCTAATTTCTTTCTCAGACTGTTTATCCTGCGAGGAGAGGAAGGCTATTGATTTATTTGAGTTAATTTTATGTCTGGCCACTTTGCTGAAGTTGTTTATCAGCTTTAGAAGTTCTCTGGTGGAATTTTTGTTGTCACTTAAATATACGATCATATCATCTGCAAATAGTGATAGTTTGACTTCTTCCTTTCCAATTTGTATCCCTTTTACCTCCTTTTGTTGTCTAATTGCTCTGTCTAGGTCTTAGAGCACTATGTTGAATAGGTAGGGAAAGTGTGAGCAGCCTTGTCTAGTCACTGATTACAAGTGGGATTGCTTCAAGTTTCTCTCCATTTAGTTTGATGATGCCTACTGGTTTGCTGTATATTGCTTTTACTCTGTTTAGGTATGGGCCTTGGATTCCCGATCTTTCCAAGACTAACATGAAGGGATATTGAACTTTGTCAAATGCCTTTTCAGCATCTAATGAAATTATCATGTTGGTTTTTTGTTCACTTGTTTAAATAGTGGATTATGTTGATGGATTTGTGTATATTGAACCATCCCTGCATTCCTGGTTTAGAGATTAATTAATGAATGAGTTAGAGATTAGCTTAATATATAACATACCATGAAGTTGAGGGAGTTTAACATGCTAAAAGACCACTGAAGAGAAGTTGGTATACAGGCTGGTAAGGGAAATAGAAGGCTTAATCAGAGAAAGGAGCCGGGCATAGTATAAGCAGGAGGAGGCCAGGAAGGTATTTGGAGGAAAAAACAAGCAGAGGAAGGAACATATAGAACATTTTTTAGGAGGAAGATTTCAGAGATGAGGGTTCAGAGTAACTACAGGAATGAATTATTCAAATACCACTGGAAGATAAATGAAGGAGCAGAAAAGTCAAAGCCTCAGGATTTTCTAGAGATTTTAACATTATGTGATTGAGGGGACAATCCTTGAATGGATAGAAAATTCTAAAAGGCAAAGGAGACTATTAACTGAGGATGAGGGCTGAGTTTACACCATGGCTCCTTCTTTTACCGGTTACATGGCCTTGAAGGAGTTATCACCTCTCTGCAGGTTATTTTGTCTGCTAGATATGTGTAGTAATAACAGAACTGTACCACAGGGTTGTTACAAGGGATACATGAGCCAAAACTTGGGGTTCTCCAGCACTTTTCAAAGCAAATGCCTTTAGTTACTCTATTGTAACTCCAAGGAAGAAAAGGAGAGGTTGTTTGTAGCTTGAGAAATACTCAAGAGAATGGTGGAACTCCTTGCTGCCCAGAAGCTGGAAAACCAGTGCTTGGGAATAAACATGTCCATATCATAGACAATCATACAAAAAGAAGTAGCAGCAGCAGCAGCAGGAAGTAGAGGAGGAGGAGAAAGGAGAAAGGAGAAGGAGAAGGAGGAGAAGGAGAAGAAGAAGAGGAAGAAGAAGAAGAAGAAGAAGAAGAAGAAGAAGAAGAAGAAGAAGAAGAAGAAGAAGAAAGCTCACCTTTCTGTAGAATAAGCATCATTGAAAATGTTAAGTAACCTCTTGTCAATGGATTGAATTTCTAAAGTACTCATGGGAATGAATGTCAGCTATGGAGAGAGGTAAGAGGATGAGGGAAGGTAAACTGGGGTTTCATTTAAGTGTGATTCTGGAGCCAGGTCACAAATCGTACCATTCTCCCAGGATCTCATTTTATGATGCATGGGTGGACTATAGGGTCCTTGGGGGGAAGGTTTATTGGTGTGCTCTATAGAGTACTTCAATCAGCCAAAAGATGTTATAGAGGCAAAGATTACATAAGCAGATGTGTTGATATGGATGTAAACGTTTGTCTTCTCTTTGCTCCTGGCAAAAGCCCACAATCACTTGATTCTATCTGCATCTTGGGCCTCATTTCCATTACTTTTCATTTTTTAGTTCAGTTTCTCCTTTATTTTTAGGTTGTATTATTCTTTTTCTGGATTGAATTCTTACATCTTTAGAGACTATCTTGATAATCCTGTGTCTTTGACTGTGTTTCTCTGAGATATGCTTCAGGATGAGGTGTTAGACTCTGGAGATTTGTTGGGAAGTACTCTTGAGAGATAAACCTGTAAGAACATGAGGAAGGTGAAGATGGGTAGGGAAAGAAGCTGAGTTATAAGAAGGTTGAACCTGAAGACAACAACTACAACAAAAACAACAACTACAACACAACAGCAGCAGCAGCAGCAACAACAACAACAACATCATCAACAACAAATTATAGTTAGAACCCGAGAAGATATTTCAGTATTTTCTCAACTGAGGCCAAGGGGCCAGATCTTTGCTTCCCATTATTGACCAGTTGTTGACTGTAGAGTGATTCCTGTAGGATGCATCCCAGAGATAGACACTGCTGAGGGTTCATCTGTGTGCCCTGTAGATTAATTCTGGACAGAAACCCCAGGTGAAGCACTCAGGAATCACATCAAGTTTTTCATCACGAGGAGTCTTTAATTCCAGCAGTCAGAACCACAAACAGGTGGATCTCTGTGAGTTGGAGGCCAGCCTGGTCCTCATAGTCAGTTCCAAGTTTGCCAAGGCTAAATAGTGAGACTCAGCCTCAAAAGAGAGAGAGAGAGAGAGAGAGAGAGAGAGAGAGAGAGAGAGAGAGAGAGAGAGATGCTTCTTTCAAGATGTCCCAGATTTTTGTTTGTTTGTTTGCTTGTTTTTAAGGATTTAGTAATAGAGAAGGAAGTGGGAGTTTAAGATAGAGAGGTCAAACAGAAAAGGTAGGAGAAAGTTAAAATCTTATTTTATAACCTTCTCATTTTTTTTCTAAAGAGGCAAGGCATAAACATCACAGGGAACAGAAGCTAGCAGAATGACATATGAATCACTTCGATAGTCATAGAAGGAAAAAGAGCATACAGATTCTGTGTTCATCTCTCTGTCCTTATCTGCATAGCCAGAGGTCATGTTTGAAACCAATGGGGTCACACCCCATTTGGCAACAGTATTATAGAAGTACAAAGAAATTCATCTGCATATCACATGGGTGCTAATAACGAGCAGAGTGTGCTTCTTATAATTATTGGAGTTAATGAGCTAATCATAACAAAACCATGGCTTCCTTGAGAGAAGAAGGTACCTTTTACAGAAGCAAGTGCATTGGGAATATTTTTGAAAGATGCAGAATGGTTATTTATATATTAAATCAACGGCAAAATGGGCAATTTTAAATTCAGAGAGGTACAAACTGAGGCTGCTGGGTTCTGCTGTGGAGCACCGGGTTGTCCACTAGGAAAGCATGCATGGGTGGGGCAGGGTAGTGAAGGCTTGTGTCCACAGCCTGATTGAAACATACTCTCCTGGCCTCATCACCAGCAGGTTTTATGGCTCTTTCTATGGTCATCTTAACACCAAAAATTCTTCCATTTCAGTGACCTAAAGATCTCTCTTCTGCACCATTATTTGGAATAATTTCCCTTGGTATTCAGGAAAATTGATTCCCTGGCCACAGAAAGCAATTCTTGATGCTTCTAGATGCAAAAGCAAAGCCCCCTGAAAACTGCTTGTGGCCTGGCAATGAATGTTGGCAATTCTCATATTCCCTGGAAGAGAATAAAGGGATATAGAAAATGTGGTGAGAACAGGCTTTTGTTATATCCCTCTTTGTTAAGGTGTGAGTTTCACTCTGAATGTGCCTATTTTCTGAGTTGTAAATTATAATAAGATGAAGTAATAGTCTGGCCATTCCTAAATTTTTATAAAATCATGTGTTCTTTTCCTCCACAAAACTCCCTGCTCAACCGCTGACTTGTCGCTAATGATAATCAGGTCGTCCAAGTGCACAGCTGTTGGATTTCCAGGGTACACTCAATGACTGATTAAAATTACCTGGCAAATCCATGGCAGAGTGCTATTACAGTGGTTGGAGAATTGTTCATGGAATGAAGCCTTAGGCATTGATGGGAGATGTTTAGTCAGCCTGCTGATAATTAGCAAGGGAAACCTCTCCTGTTTTAAATAATTTATATCTGCATCCAGAGTAGATAATCGAGGAAGCATTACAGCTCAGGAGGAGGTCTTTTCCAAACATAATTTACCAGAACAAAAAAAGTAACAGGGTTTGAATAGTTTATCCTGACAAACCTAAGCCTGAACAATTGACTTCTTTGATGAGATTATTTACCAAGCAACTGAAATCAGTTCATCTATTAAGCTAGGGATAGAGAGGATGTGGTGTTTGGAAAGCAGCTAGCATCAGAAAATTTTTCTGATGGCAATATATTTTTAGGAAAAAGAAATGTACCCTTTTCTCAGCTTCTGTATCATTTCTTCCTGGGCTTTGGTTGGGATAGCTGGCAAAGTCATTGGAATAAGCAGCACTCTATCCAGTGCGAAAATTGTACATTGATTCCATTCACATAAATAATAAATTTTTGAACATATAAATGTTTCTTGAGTTGCATTAATGCACATTTGCATTTCTCTTTAATATGAAACAGCTGTTGTATTTTTCATTTTATGGCATTTTAAAGAGAAGGGAAGGTTTGGGAACCAACATGAATCACACAGCCCCAGTATGCTACATTAAAGACAATATCACATCAATTCCCATTGTTCCTGCACCTGATGGAGAACAGAAACTTGCTTCATTTTTTTAAACCCTTCAAGTTATCGTAGAAACTTTAACACAAGCATTTAAATTATCAACTCGCAATAATGAGAAAGGGAGGCAGCCTTGATATGCATCAGCTTAAATGCACGATACTGGATTTAGAAGCAGGAAAGGCAGAGAACTCACTTACATAAATCAAATCATCCTAGTGAGAAGTAGCCGTGTAAATTCCCATTTCTCACCTGGCATCCTCATTTGGACGGGAGAATTGATTTTCTTAGCAACAGAAGCTTCCCACATTCTTTTGCTAACACAGTATCTTCATAATTATGCAAACTACACCTCAGTCATCTACCTTATTATGGCCTTGGGAAATAAAAGTCTGGCCAGCTAAATATGGCCAAGGTTTTTCATTACAGCATGATAACCTACATTCTACATGTATCACAATAGCAGAAACTAGATTTTTTTCTTTCACATACCTGAACTGAAAATGAAATTAATTTTTAGTTAAGTACGGCCTCATGACTTCCTCTCATCAATAAGATTCTAAGGGCATGCTCCAAGGAGACTCTGTTCCAACTGCATCTTCTCTTTCCTGATTTGTGTGTGAGTATTATGGGAGATAGAGAAAGCAGTACCACATTGTGTTTACAGGTGTAGTTCAGAAATTTGCCTCTGCTTTTAATACTGGAAAACTAAAGGAACTTTCTGCACTCCAGGCTTTGGGGTTTTAAAGCAACAACAGTTGGTGTCTCTCCAGATCATTGTAAGGTTTAAAGTTGATTATCAGAGTACGGATGCCATCCACGGGGCTTCTGGCCAGTAAGAATTCACAGATATTGGGGATGGGGATTACAAATGGAGACATTGTAAAGTTCTTCAACCTAAGAAAAAGGATGCCATTACTGACCAAGGGTATATAGGCTTTGAATTTCATTTATCCTCAGGGGTGGAAACTAAAACCACTATGACTGGATACAAAATATCAGCAATCTACATGACTACTTGTTTGATTCACAGCATCAAACACATATACAGGGACTGGGGCTGGTTTTATTTTTATATACCCATTTCAGAAAAAATTCCTTTTCGTTTATCTCCACCATCTGTAAAAGACTACTTGCCTAATTTTATGAAGAGGGAAAAGCTCGTGAGGTCAAAAACAGGCAGACTCTTTGTCTTTCTGTAGTCAGAGGCGATAAGTAGAGGACAGGCCTGGAAAACCTAGACCCACACCTTTGCCCACCATGACACCTGCTTGCTGAATGTTCCCAGGGACGAATAGCGATTGTAGTGCCTGTGGCTAAGCTTTCATACCCTCTGGTGAACTGTGGGAATCCCTACGGTGTTGCTTTGAAGATTTGATGGGTTGATGGTCTACCTGCTCAAGTCAACCCTTAACAGCATTTTCTTTCAAATTCTTCATTCTTCTTCTTTCTTCCAAGTTTGCAAACTTGACTCTCTTCTAGCCTTTTCATCACGTGACTTTTCTGGGGCTATGTAAAAGAGTGTCTATTCACTCTTTCACCAAGAAAAGGATTTCTAAGTCCACCTTGGCAAACTCAGTGGGATTTTTTACAGGACTTTGGCACAGTCACAGGCAGCCTCACAACCTGTATAACTCAAGGGCAGTTATACTGACTACTGAGGCCTCCTGACCTCCAGTTTGTTGCTTACTTCTGATGTAACCTCAGAGATCATTGTTACCCCTATAATGATCTTGAGAATGTTCAGGTGCCAGATGTACATCCCCTCCCTGTTCTATGGAATCTTAGTACACATAGTCTCTCAAGGGTCTCATATCACCAGGAATACTCTGATTAGGATAGCAATGATGCTGCTAATGTAGAGGAAATCAACACAGCGACTTCTGACCTCAACAGGGCCGCCCCACTCACCCTTCTGGTGTTTTGATGAGCACCTAGATGTCAATTGTGATTCCTCTTCCCCTCATAATCTTCTCCATACCCTCTGACCCACAAGTCTCTTATGTCCATGTCTGCATTCATGCTTTACCTCTTACTGGGCAACTACATCATTCTGTAAATTCAATTTTACTCATGCTCCCTGTAAGCTATCTTCCACTTTACAAAGTGACCTTTACAGATGCAGATCCTATCCTCAGACTTCAGCAGTCTTATTAAAACTCTTAGTGCTTCCTCTTATACATGGCTTCCTACTGTACAGCTAAGCCGGCTGTTGCTTAGCATGTGGATACAGTCAGAATGTTGTGCAGTGTCTACCACTTATCCTCTTGCCTCCAGTGCTTCAACAGCTTGCCTCTGGTATTTTACTATTTCCCCCATGGTCACAATGCTTTTCTCTTCCTTTAGAGTTTAGGATCTGAAAGCAAAGTCCCAGTCTATAACCAGAGAGAGCCCTTTCTGAATTCTGAATGTTAGGCAGAACTTTACCCAGGACATTGTTGGCATGTTAGTGTTAGTATGTTAGTGTTAGTATGTTAGCATTCCTTCTGGGATTCCTGCCCAGCAGTTACCTAGCAACAGTCAGGTAGGCCTGGCTTGTTATCAAAAGGACTGTGTGACCTCTCTTCACACTGTCTCTGACCCTTTCTTCTCTCTGATCCTTTCCTCTCATTCTGACCCCTTTCTCCCTCTCTCTCCTTATCTCTATCACTTCTGCTTCTCTGTGTCTTCCCAGCTGCCTCTTGGCTTTCCTCTTCTTTCTCTGCTTCTTTCTTTTTCTTTCTTTCTTTCTTTCTTTCTTTCTTTCTTTCTTTCTTTCTTTCTTTCTTTCTTTCTTTCTTTCTCTTTCTCTCTCTCTTCTTCTTCTTCTCCTTCTCCTCCTCCTTCTCCTCCTTTCCTTCTCCTTTTCTCCTCCTCCTCCTTCTCCTTCTCCTCCTCCTTCATTGTTCCCTCTCTTTCTCTGCCTCTATTCCCTTCTCAAGTTCTTTTCCCACGTTCCCAAATAAACTCTGTTCTATACTAGACTAGGCACTATGGCTGGTAACTCGGGTTGGGGTAGGGGTGCCTTATCATGGATCATGGGCACTCTGAAACAGCATTTCCCACTGCATAATACCTCGTTTTATAAAGCATATCATTGGTTTTACAAAAAAATAGTAAGAAAACAGTATTAAAGTAATTTAATTAAAATGAAATTCTATTTTCTCCATCTTTTCCTAGGACCACCTTTGTTCCTGAGAGGAACAAGTCACTTTCTACATTTATTATCCCAATGACAGTTTTTAGATGATGTCATCTAGAGTTGGTGGGGACCCTGGATATGATTCCACAGTGTTTGCAAGGGGCTCAGTAAAGAAACTGCGGACTTGACCACTCCATGATATGGTTAAGCTTTTTATTGTTAACAAGAGAGAGAAAACTAGAGGCATCAGCAAGAGCCCAGACCAGAGAGAGAGAAAGTTCACTGGACTTAGCCAGAGATAGGGAAGTGGAAAAGCAGGAAAAAATAATGGAGCTAGAAAGATAACAAGAGGTAAAGAATAGAGCATAGTGAGAGAAAGAGAATAAGAAGGATTAAGTGGCTAGAAAGAGATGATAGATAGGTAGATAGCTAGAGAGATGATAGAGACACAGAGAGGATAGTGAGGATAGCTGTTTGTAGAGGGGATGAATATCTGGTGTAGGAAAGGGCCAGGAGACTGGTGTGGGGCCTTTGAAATATATAGTAAGTATTTAAGAGTAGGGATTGAGGGAGCCTGGAGTCTGGTATGAGCTTTGATATACAGCCACAGGTATAGTCAATGGAGAACCACAATATACCTTCTGCTAGAAGTGAGGGGTGGGAACTGGTCCCACAGTTGCCTGTGGAATGCTGGCTTTTAGCTAACCTCCAGAAATCCCATAGTCTAGTTTGAACTCATTTCTAGACATATGGACTACCTTTTGGAGTATGGGGAATTGGACTTTTTTTTGGACCTACATAATATACCGTGCTGTGGGGTAGAGCTGAGAAACCAAACCTACTCCATCTTGTAAAAGTCCTTGATCTTAAAAGAAAAAAAAAAAAAGCCTGGGAATTTGACTTGCAGCTGAACCCAAGCTACACCCAAGTACCAGAAAGGACCCCAGGGCTTGTCCTTGGCCCATACCCTATAGCTACTTCCTAGCTACTTCCTAGTAACAGTTAATAAAAGATACATCTGATGGTCTCAGATGTACTTTAAGACTGTTTGCAATTTTTCAGACTTGCTTCAGAACACCCAGCTTACAATAGTCATCCTCTTAGGCACTTACCAGGCTGGGCCCGCCTCACCTACTTTCATTCCCTATAAAACCTTGTCCTGCTGAGGGTTGGAGGCTGCACGGCCTTCTTGTCCTGCTGTGTCAGGATTGGGTAGGGGGAGAGCCCAAGCCCGAGCTTGTAATAAAGAGACCCTAATGCTATTACATTGGAAACGGGTCCTTGGTGGTTTGGGGGATTCACGAATATTTCCTGGCACAACAGAGTAGCAGGAGGGGATAAGTCAGCTGGCACCTAAGATTAGGCCCTGTGCTTCTGAGAGCTGCAAGGCCATCTGAGGTTCTTGCTGAGGTTCTGTCTGACTTTAGTTAAATGTTTGGAAAAGTACTATTCCCTTTACCCCTACGATATTTTTCTGCTCTCTTTCCCTGGCAATTTACTTGTGATTCATTTTTCCATATTCATGCTACATGGTCTAGCAAATAGACACTGTGGTTGAATAAAGGAGATAAACCTTGAGTACTAAGTGTAGTGTAGTGCTGGCCCATTGCTGTGCACAATCATTGGGCCTCTTTTGCAATGAGAACCCAATATCCTTGTCACCATCAATGTTTGCAGACATGCAGTTCAAGGCATTTCTTCCTGAGTCCTAGTCCTCTGTGTCTCCCTCCCTTCTCAATTATCTAAGTTTAATTTACAGTTTGGCTTACCTTTGCTAGTCTGTTTACACTCCCTAACAGCTTTCCATCCATCCAGTTCTTCCTCCAGGGGGTGTAAGCAGATTGGCCAATTAGCATTTCCTTTTTAACAGATAAATATATCACTCTACTCAAGTATGGAGGACACCTTGCAGTGATGAGATAAATCAGAACTTCCCTATAGATTTTCCTTACCTGCAGTGAGTACATCACTTGAAGCAATTACATCAATAATAATAATAATGTGCACACAGGCTTATATTTCATGGTGGTGTCTCCTCTGGGAGGTTTGATTTCTCCTTGAAGTCAAGGACTGTGTTAACTTGTGGGCTTTCTCAGTTTTCCTGGAAGTTGGATGTTCTATTTTGTTTAGTTATTATGATGCATGAAGAATGTTGATGAAAAGTGGGTAGAGATAAAAATGTATGCTCTTTCATATCTGCTTCATCACCCCTCACATGTTTACCAGAATTATATATAAACATAAGTTCTAAAAGATAAAATTTTATTTACTGTCTTTCTACATCCCAGATGATTTGACCTCTCTACTAATTAGCTACTCAAGTAAATTGGGAGATAATTCTAAGAACGCACAGTTAATATATTAAGCTGTTAGTTTATTCTAAATAATAAGCATCTTGTTTTACTCTATGGTGCTTTTATTTACAGTGTTACTTGCTATATATTTTCATGAATTAGCAGTTTTCTGAGATACTAAATAGTCTTTGTTTAGCTGAGGAATAATAATCCAGTTAACTTTTGATGCTCTAGCAATTCATAGCTGTGTTGGTGAGGATGCCATCATCAAACTGTGATTTTTTTTCCCTCAAGACTAATTTCAAAGTAGTATTTCAGTTTAACTCTCACTAAAGCATCCAATTTGTACTTAAAAGGCAGTCAATGTAGGTTAATAGAATAGGCTTAATCTATCACTGGTGAGCTTTTTTTTAATATAACACTTCTCCTCTTATGATTAATTGTCTTGGAATGACTGGAACCACATGCACAAGGGTATTAAATGTCATTGAATTACCTGCCAATCTATGCCATTCTAACTCAGTGTAGGTGTGGGCCACAAAACTGAATTTATGGATATTATATAACATAAGACACTCATGAACATAGGTAAGAGTACAAATGAGCGAAATAGGAAAGCCCATAGAAGTGACAAGAGCCTAGAAAGAGGAGACCCTGCTTCACCTCAAGGTTTATAAATGGTGTCAATTAGAAGGCCTGACAAAAGAGGGTGGCTGAGAAAGACTAAAGATAATTTTTGGCAACATGTTGGATGGTCTACTATAGTAAGTTACTGAACTATATAGTTATACCCTCTGTTGAAAGCATCCCTAAAACTATTTTGGTAAAAACTGTTTTCCTCACAACTGCCATAAATTCTTATTGTTAACTGGTCTCTGAACCAGCCATAAATTCCTATATAGCCTGACCATCTAACTGCTATCTTTCTGCTTCTGTGGACAATGCTTGCTTGTGGCAGACATCCAGACCTGCCTTTCTGAATCTGTCACAATTATTGTTTTTGCCCTTAAAAACTCAAACCAACTGGAGGTAGGGGCTGCTTCCTTCTAATCTTCTTAGAACAGTCCTGCCTGCAGCTAAGAGAGACCCCATTTGACTTATTCAGGCCTCTCTGGAATTATCTCTTAAGCTACCCCATAATACTACCTCTGTTATAACAAAAGACTAAAAATGTAATTGTTTAAATAGCACCAACATGTGGCTCAGAAATGTGGGAACTCTGCACAACTCAATTGGTTTATTTCTTTAGTTTTCCCAAGAACACAAATGCAGATTAACAGAAGGGAAACACCCTTCTTTGTTAGCACCTAGGGACTATCTACTTTGGGAAGACCTTTTGAGTCTCAGGCAGAATTCAGTTTCCAATGACAGTACTGCTGGCATCCTAGTTTCTTTTTTGGCTCCCCTTAACTCTTTAAAACCACTTGTATGTATCCCTCACCAAGTGTCTTTTCATCTCATATGTCTTCTATAGTATCTTTCTAGCTCCAGGCAAAGATAGGTCTATATTTTAAAAGGCTCATGTGATTAGTTTGATGCATGTAGATAATTCAGGATATCTATCTATCTTCAAGTCACAAATGAAAATTATACTTGTAGATTCTTTTGCCCTGTAATGAGACCATTTACAGCGTCCATAGATTAGAACATGGATCTATTTGGAGACCATTGAGCCTACTATATAGTAGTAGTACAAACAGTACTACTGTATACAATATTCAGTACTGTGTAGTATATACTGTGTACTGGATAGTACAGCTGGGATCCTTCATGAAGCAGGCAGAGGTGGGTGTACACAAAGGGGTGAAGTGGAGACTAGGACTAGAAAGGTAAAGTGATTACTCTTTCAATATATGCCCACAACACTTCATAGATCCTTGAAGGGTAAACTCATGTGTCTTGTATTTTCTCATTTGTGCCTTGAAACTGGAGACCTGTCCTTATGCTAATTTAACTTTTGACACTAGATTCCTGCCTTCTCTTTAATTTAGGTGAATGGTTCCACCTCTATTTGAAGTGTGGTTGAAAGGAAGTGATGAAGTCCTATGGTAGCAAATAGCTCTGTAAGTACAGATTGGGAAGAACATTTTAACAAGACTCTTGTTAAGGCTGAAATCCCACTCCAGAGACTACTTCTTTTCCCTGCATGCTTGCTGCTTCTACCCTTTGAGATCTTGTACCACTTTGAAGCCTTCTATATCGGGAGCGGTTGTTATTGGTAACTTTGAGAACTTTTAGGCTGACATATAGTTGTCCAGCTTTCCAAGTCACTCCGAGTGCTTCCACACTGTAAAAAAAACTTACACATTGACTAAAGTTTTGGCCTCAACTTACCATCTAAGAGMTGTTTGACTAATGTGCTTATTTAATATGACTAATATCTGATTGCCTGTTCTGAAAGTCAGTTCCTCTAGACTGGATCATTTTAATTTAACTTCTTGGTAGCTCAATTTCTTCATCTATTTAGAGTTCTCTGCCCTCTGGATTCCTGCTACATCTTGCCTGGACTTTCATGAGCGTATTATATCCCCCACTCACTTATATAGTTACTATCTAGTTTCATGATAATCTCATTAGATGATAAACTATATCTTTTCAGTCTTGGGTCTTATACTGAGTTATTTTGACATGAAGAGAATAAATGGACAAAATGTGATTGTGTAGGTAAGTGTTTGGAACTTAATTACTAAATAAAATAAAGAAATGTGAATTCATAGTTTTTTCTCAAAATCATTGCAATCTATAATATCATATTAAATTAAATCAATTTGATCAATATTGAAACCCTGATGCAATTTTATGTGTGTATTTGCTATGGTAGTTTGTGTGTGTGTGTGTGTGTGTGTGTGTGTGTGTGTGTGTGTGTGTGTGTGTGTCTACATGCATGTAAAAATCAAAGAACAATTTTGGGGTGTTGATTGTTTCCTTCAACTACATGAAATAGAGTTCAGGCTTCAGGGTGGGTAAGTACCTTTACCTAGTAAACCATTTCACTCTCCCTTTTAAATTTTTTATTTTATATTTGTCTTTCAAACAGATATATACTTTTACATGTGCCTGTAAAAATAGAAAGACATCGATAATTGGGATGCCCTCGATTGGTCCCTCCTCTATCCTTCTCTTCCTCTTCCATTGAGTAGCAGCTTCTGTATCTACGCTCCAGACATGTGGCTCAGTATCAGGGTTCCTACTATCACCTCATGGATCCAGACTCCAACCTGAAGTCATTGCTTCTCTACTTATTTTCATTAGTTATTCATCATACGCCGTCTCCTAAGACCTCTTCTCTTGATATCTAACATCTGAAATGTTTTATGTCTTATCAATTATTCAAATACATTTTAAGCAACTTCTAATTTCTGGGAAGGTCAGAACCATCACAGCCTGAGTGCAGGAGTTCACTGTTTGATGGGGAAGGCTGATAGTTAAATAACACCAAAATATCTGTATGACTTATTATTGCAAGGGTCAGAAAGGGGATTGTAGGAGCTCAAACCAAAGGTATTTTTATACATTGTGCACCTTGCATTTAGTAGGTGCTCATTATACATGAGTCGAAAGTATCCACAATTTCCCCTTTGAATCTGACAAGTCCATGAGGTTGGAAATAAACACTATGGTGGATTGCTTCTTCTTGAGTTCAGGCCACGCTCCATCGAACCTCCCCAAGACATCATGCAGACTGATGGCTTTTCTTTGTCCTTAGTTGACATCTCCAGCACTGCCCTTGCCAACTGCAGACCTTTATCTTTTGCCCGAGGTCTCCAACATTTCCTGACAGAATTAGGACTGTTGCTCTGATAATAGCTTAAACTCACAACCCAAGCTGCCATATGTACACAGGGATCTGTCCCAAGTAAGAGATGCTCTCGTCTCTCTTACAGCATTCTCTCAGTAGTAAGAGATGCTCTCGTCTCTGTTACAGCATTCTCTCAGTAGTAAGAGATGCTCTTCGTCTCT
>BDUI01000018.1:1487418-1509954 GCA_002335545.1 Apodemus speciosus
TCGTCTCTGTTACAGCATTCTCTCAGTAGTAAGAGATGCTCTCGTCTCTGTTACAGCATTCTCTCAGTATATAGTTTTTACCTTGTTTGCTAATGTTGAATTAAACATAATTCTAAAACAGAACCAGACCTGCCTGATTTTCTGGCAGAGATGTATTTTAGCAGTGAGTGAACAAATCAAACTATTTTACTTTTTGTTCTCAGCTGCCCTGAGATTCTGATTCTGTTATGAAGAAATAAGGGGGGGGGTGCTATAGGCATTTCCCAAAGTTCCACAGATGTATAAGAGATCAGCTATGGGGTATATGATTGAAGGAAGTCTCCTGTGCCAGACAGGCAGCCTTGGAGGGTGAAGCTTTTAAAGTTCCCTCTCTTCCTCAACTCTCCTTGTTCCCATTGAAGCTGCAAATACATTCACTTACATTCACTGGGGCCAAGGACAGTGTGCCTTCTAGCTCTGTGTCAGCCACTGCACCCTCCAGAAATAGCTTAGAAGGATGGGAAGAATTAGATGGCTCTGATCTTTTGCTCTTGACAAGCTTCCTTGTGCATGATGAAATATAAATAGAGTAAACCACGATTCACTATTAAACCTGGAAGAGAAATGACACTGAGATTCATAAATTACCATTAAATGTATTTTCTGCAGTGATTGCAGGATTAGGGGATGGGGTTGGAGTGGAGGGGTGCTCACTCACGGAGAGTTAACAGTGACAAATGGTCTCAGCAGAATCATGTCATCCAGTGTTCAGTGACAACACTAAGAAAAACATTAAAAACATTAAAAAATTTTTGTACAATCATGAATGTAGCTTTTTGGTGAAGGGGCTTTCTTCCCTTTTGCCCCTAAAAAAAATCACACGATCTCATAATTGCCTGAACTTCTTGGCATACTAATTAACTCTGATTTAAAACAGCCATTATTTTCAGTTAAGCTTAGTGAACATTGTCTAATATTATTATGTGACCATTAATATGACTAGAGAAAAATGAGATAAGAAAAAGAAGAAGGGAGTAATTAAGATGAGTAATTAGGTAACAAAGTTGAACTAGAACAGGTTGGTGACTCTGCAGCAAGTGATAATGTACATTATCAGCATAATTTATGTTTCAAACTAAAAGACTTTACTTGTCCCCAGGCCCTTTTATGTGAGAGTTTTGTCATTTTAGTTATTGGTAAATGGAGTGAAAGATTTCAGAATGAGGCTTGAGAACTCATGGCTAGGAGATCTCTGCTGTGTGAAGACAATGAATATTTTATAAAGATACAAGGGGAAGATTCAGGGTGCACTTAGCAGGTAGGAAGGGGGGGGTAGGCTTGGAAAAATAAAGTTGATCCACTCAAGGCACAATGTGTTTTCTGTTCTTTTATTTTCACCCTTATTCCCTCCCTCCCTTCCCTTTATTTTTCTTCCTTTAGTTTTTTTGAGATGATCTTGTTATTTTATAGGTTTGGCTGTCTTCACATTTCTGATTTTCTTGCCTCAGTCTCTCAACTAGGTGTGTACAACAAGTCCATTTTTTTCTTGTTCTACAAATGAAAATTATTTCCTGCCATGTCATTGATACCTACATCTTTTGTGGTGATGGAATTAGCATTTTTATTTGAGTCATGAGGTATTTCTTGCAAATGGAGACATGGCAGATTCTGAATGACTTACCCGCATGACTCTGCCATCTGGATATAAACTCAACTATTCATTGAGTAAGGCCTGTTTTTATGTGTTAAATGATTATAATTGTTGGACATTAACCAATAGACAAGAGAGACAAATCTCAACCCTGAAAGAATACACATTCTAATTGCAGTAATCATGAAATAAGTCTGTAAAAACAGAAATAATACAAAAATCACACAATGATAAATACAGTGAAACAAAAGCAGAAGGAAGTCAGAAACATTAGAAATGTCAGGGGAAGAAAGTCCAGGTAGGTAATATGTAAACCAAAGCCTGAATGATTGAATGAACTGTGCATCAGTCATATTTTTGCCATTGTTACAAATATCCAAGACAATCAAGGTATGAAGAAAAAAGGTTTATTCTAATTCACAGTTTGGCCCATTTCATTGGCCCATGGCAACAGGGGCATGTGGCAACTTTAACTCTTAATCTTGTGGCTTTGAACTAAAGGTAAAGAGAAATAATCCATCTCTCCCCACCCCCTGAGGGCAACCCACCAGTGACTTCAAACTTCCCCCCACGTGCTACCTTTGAAAAGTTGTGTTGAATATCAATGTTACAAAGTCAAAGACTAAGACTTAAAAAGGCATTCCAGATCTGAACTATAGCAAGTATGTTATGATGGAAGAATTCCCAGGCTAGAAGAAAGATTCGCAGGGTATCATGACTGTGGTGTGTTCAGAGAACAATCAGGAGATAGAAAGATTGGAGAACAGGAAACTAGTAAAGGGTAAAGGCAAGAGAAGCAGATGATGGAAGAGTTCTTGGCTATGGTAAAGCGTAGTCCTAGTACACAGGCAGCAGAGAATGACACAATCTGACAGGCACTGTCCTCTGGGGAAGAGCTGGTTCAGGAGGCTGAAGTGGCTTCTAGCCATTGCAAACAAATGGGAACTGAGAGGGAAAGACATTGCTTGGTCCAGGATTATATGTAAGAGAGCCAGAGCTCATGGGTATTAGTGGTGGAGTGGGCAAAAGCTGCAATATCCCTTAAGGTTGTGGCCAAAGCCACAGAGGGTAGTGCTTGGAACAGAGGTTGGGGAAGAGTGGAGGAAGACTGGTATTAGTTGGAGGTAAAAGAAGAAATATACAGCAAACCCAAAAGGTCTTGTGTGTGTGTGTGTGTGTGTGTGTGTGTGTGTGTGTGTGCGCGCGCGCACCCGTCCACATACAGGTAGATTCTAAGGGTTAACAGTAAATGTCTTCCTTGATTGCTCTCTGCTTTACTTTCGAAGTAAAGTTTCTCACTGAATCTGGGGAACATCAATTTGACTTGGCAATGTGGTTATTGGGATCAAATGTCTTGTTTCTGCACCCCAAAGCTACTCCTAGTGCCAGGGTTCATTATAGACAGACACAACTGTACCTGATCTGAACTAATCATTATGTGCTAGTACTTTACCCAACATATATATATATATATATATATATATATATATATATATATATATATATGGAATAGATTTGGTTCCAGGTAGTAACTGAGTAAGTAGAAATGGTTTAAAGAATTAGGGACTGGAGTTCTCTACATTTCATTTCCTACAGAGTCATGTGCACAGAGCTAGCTACAGTAAAGCCTTGAACCCAGCTGTGGTTCTTTATTATGGCACCCTTAGCTTGTTGATTACAGACTGAGAGTAAAATAGAGTGGTCATTACTATAGCTCTAGGAGGTGATATGTGGTACCAAGAACATGTATTCTTCATTATTGAGACAGGGTCTCAGGAATTCCAGGTTACTTCAGACTTGCTATGTGACTAAGGATGCTGTTGAATTCCTAATCCTCCTTCTCTGCCTCTAATACTGATATTGGAGCTATGTCCCATCATGCTATGTTTATGCCATGTTAAGGACCGAACTTTAGGATTCATGCAATGCTAAGTAAATATTAGTGGATCGCCTGGCTGACCCACACCCACTGTCTGTATTGACCATTTTCATCAAGAAAGCAAAAATTTCAGTAGCTGTTGTTATCGAAGATTCCTATGCAGTCTCCTTTTGGAACCAAGTTACAGGATAACCCTCACTGTAAGAGAGACTAGAAACAGGGATTTTTAGTTGATCTCCTGTACAAACTCGGGCTTACGTTAGAAAGGCAGAAGTATTAGAAGTTAGTGAAGTATTGGCAGCTCTCAAGCCATTACTGTCAATTTAGAAGGATTGGCGCAGGTGAAGATGAGAGCCCACATTCTAAAGGCAGATGGCATTAAATGACAGCAAGTATAGACAATGGGCAGAGATCAAGTCTGAATTAAGCTGAGGCTCTTGTTCCTCCTCCATTCTTAAAACATACCATCCTTTCTCCATCTACCTGGAAGCGGATTGTAGAGGCAGCAGACTGGACCACCCTGTCTTCTGAGATATCCCTTCAGCCATCTTTCTACTCTATGGATTAACTCATGAAATTGAGCATAATCACAAATGCCTTCCTTTTCTAGAATGTCCTATTTTCCTTTATATGGGGGTCTCAGGCATTCCTCGGGCTCTTTTGTCATGAAGTCATCATGTTTATATCCTATGCCCCTCTCTCTATTTCTATCATGATTCAGGCTCCCTCTGTCACAGGGTAGAGCTAGAGGGGACGGTGGTCCTAGTTCTTCTGAACTTCGGGACAATACAATGTGTCACTCCCCATTATGAAAATTATCATTAATTATGAGCAGGAACATCTTTGACATGATGTACTGTTTCCATTGTCAGAGCCAAGAATAGGCTGATAATTAATGGATGCCCCCCAGAATATGACAAAGTGCAGTGTGGAAAAGATCAGAACTATTCTGTGAAAAGGCACAGAATATTGAATACCCTAGAATTTCTCAATCTTAGTCTCTCTCTCTCTCTCTCTCTCTCTCTCTCTCTCTCTCTCTCTCTCTCTCTCTCTCTCTCYTCTTTCTCTCCTGCCCTGTGTGTGTGTGTTTGTGTGTTAACTTGAAAATGCAAATCAATTTTTAAAATTTACAGGTAACATTTTTGGGCTTTGTTTCATCTACTCCTTTAATGATGTATGTGGTCCCTCCAGACAAAATTAATCTTTGGTGCTATCTGCTTCCTTTCAGTACTTTACACTCTGAAAGTATGCCATTCTCTGGAACTTTCCCAACTAGTAGCTTATCCATTAGAACAAATGTTCTAAAAGAAAGCTGTCCAAATGTGATACAGTGGCACTATTAGTGTTACCAAGAACCCAGCCTTCATCTAGACTCTGCGTGTTTTTATCTTGTTTGCTCTGTGGTCTTCTGGTGGCAGTATAGCTCCTGTTGCTTCAAGCCTCTCATCCACATCCAACAGGACAGAGGACAGAAGGGCAATGGCAGCAGTATCCATTTCCTTGTTGTTAGCAAAGCAAATTGTTCCAGGGAAACCTCCAAATGCTCTGGCAGAATGAATTGGTTTAATAAAAATTGGAATTCTGGAAATTAGAACTGGGGCAAGAATGGATTGTTGTTTCACTTAGCTGGGTGAGACTGGGTGGCCCTGTGACACAGAGCCAGTGTGTTATAGGTGAGCCAGGTGCCCCTCCCTTGAGTCAGTGGGTTAGACTTTATATGCTAATATCCATCTCACTGAGGTATGAACTCCAAGACACACCTGCAAGGGTGTGAGTCCTTTTAATTCCAACACCGTGAACTTTTTCATTGTATGGGACTGCAGCTGATGCTGGAGTGCCATTTTCTGTGACCTTCAGTAATAAAGCATCGGTGCCTGTTGAAGGTCATTGGGAGCATTCGTCACCAAGTAAAGTCAGGGAAGGTCAGTGTCTCTTTACCAAAGGAGAAATAATAGACAGAAGAATGTTTGATCTTTGCCAGAAGCCAAGCCATTAGCAATATTTTTTCAAAAATACCAAAGTGGTGTTCTGTATACAGCCATATGGGTTATGATGAAAATAAAAGTTGTCATTATGTTCAGAATACTGGCACCATTTCCTCAAGGACTAATGATTATTTATGCCTATACCTCCTTAACTTATTTAGGAAACTGGTACTTTCTACTCAAAAAATGTGGCTTCTAAAACATCTCTGGACTTTTTTCCAGTTTTAAATTAAGATGAAATGTTATACGGTAGAATGCTGCGATCTGAAATCATCCAGTTTGATGACCGTGCATGAGGGCAGGGGACAGTTAACAACTGTCCACATGTTCCCCTTGTATCTTTTTCCAATTACTCCTCTTTCTAGACGCAACTAAAAATTTTATTTCCTCCCACCAAAAGTTATTTGGGGATTTTATGTAAATTATTTTATATAAATTTTACTTTATATTTCAAAAGAGAGCTTTGTCTTCCAATTAGCGAGCTTTTGACCTTGGCCCATCTACTACACGTGTCATGTCATTAGATACTCCTTGTCAGTATTTGGTCATGACTAACCATCATCTGTGTACCTGGTGTCCTGATGCCAAGTACCTCCTTGTTCGCCTTTTGTAAATAATCCTGCCATGAACATTTTTATAGGTAGTATGTTTGTGTGTGTGTCTGTGTGTATGTGTACAAATATTTAATTTTTAATTTTAATTTTATTTAATTTTAATTTTAATTTCCTCTTGGGTACAGAACTAGAGATGGAATTGCTGATCATTGAATATTATATGCTGACCTTGTAAACAATAGTTGGACATTTTTCAGTCTTCGGAAGTGAAGTGGAATTCTGAAAACTAGAGCAAAGGGATGGGTTGGATTGTTGTCTCACTTAGCTGGGCAATGACTGCGTTACAGTGGCAGCAGCATATGCATGCTCTACTTGCTTCTAACCCCACTCAATATTTGCTATGAGTCACCTTTGTTCATATTTCTCTATATGAGTTATGTTTTATAACTTGTGTTTCATTGACAGTGGTGATGCTTCACCTATTTTCATCTATTTTTGACATTTGTCTGCCTTCTTCCATAAAAATCTCTTCAAATATTTTGTTCAGCTCTTACTGGGAATATTTCTTTTCTCCTAGCTATGACCACATACTTGACAAGAAGTGCTTTAAGGAAGGGTTTCTTTTGGATCACTGTTTGAGGGACAGCCAGTCATGGTGGCAGGAGCTTGAGACTGCTGGTCAAGGAGTATTGATAGCCTAGCCAGAAAAGCAAAAAGAGAAGAAAGCAAGGGCTCAGCTTGCTTTCCATATATCCTTTCCATATATCCAGGGCCCCAACCCGTGGAAAGATGTCATTCACATTGGTGATAAATCTTTCTGCCCCAATTAACCTTATTTAGATAACCTTCACAGATTACCTAGAGATATGTTTCCATGGTGATTTTACATCCTCTCAAGCTGACAGACAATTTGATGACAGCAGAGTATTTGCCTTTTTCCTAAAGGCAAGGAATCTTTATATGTCATGCATATGATCCCTTAGTTAAGCAAATGCAATGCAGACATTTTGTTTTCTCTAGTCTGTGGCTTGCCTGCTCATTTTTCTTTCTTACATTGTCTTAGTGCTTAGAAGCTCCTATTTTAAACAAAGTCCAAGTTTTCAAGTTTTTCTTTTATAAGTTACTCTTTCTATTCTTCTCTGAGAAATACTTGTTAAGTCAGACTTACAAAGATAATCTACTTCTCCTAATCATTCTGTTGTTTTACCTTTTATATTTATGCTTATGGTCTATTGCATATTATACTTTAGTGTAAGATTGAGATCTGAYTGTCCTCTCTTTATTCTGGTAATATTTGAAAAATCTGATAAGCTGTTGAGAGCCTGTCAGTCTTAGTTTTTGGTCTTCCTGCCACGCCTAGTGAGATAGAAAATGTGGGCTGTTTAATAGCTAACGGTATAGTTCAAAAGCACTGAAGAGCTACAGGTAATTAATGATTGCTGAAGGAGGGAAAAATCTGTCTTTCCTGTAGATGAGTGTCCTAATTGCTTCTTCAATACCAAATGGACAGCCCTAAAAACATAGATGTATGTAAGCAAGCAACACTAAGTAGATCCAGCAAGACATATTTGTGTATGCAACAATAATAATTAAAGAGGAGATTCCAGGAATTTGAGAGGGAGCAGGAAAAAAGGTACAGGATGGAGTAGGAGGAAGGATAGGGTAGAGGGAAATTATTTAAATATTGCACACATATATGTAACTTTGCAAGTTCATCTTCTTCCATTTATTTCTTCATTTGTAAAATATTGAGTCTTTAAATGTAAAACAAAACTACTCTCCATGAAATGTGTTTGAAGAGAAAGTAGAAAGAATGTGTACATGAAAGCACCTGGTGCACACTGCCCACTTGATAAGAGCTATAGAACCTAAGAACGGAGCCTAACTCTACATTTTCCTACTCTTGCAATTTCAATGCTATTCATGAGTTCTTACTGGATGAGTGTTGTATAGCTATTTCCTCTAAGTTGAAACATTCTTGGCTAAAGGAACTGAAGATTCATAAGACTAAGGAAGAAAACAAACCATACAAGGCCCAGGAAGGTCAAAATTTCAATGAAATGTACAAGACTCAAGATTTCTCCCTGATGGCATGGGATTTCCAGTGATTCAGCTGCCTTTGACTTGTTGGTCCTCCTTAAAGTCACCCCACTAGAAACATTGATTTACCAAGCAAGACTAGGATAGACCAATTCTTTTTGTCGATCATCAGTGGACCATCAGCTGAATAGATGTTTGTTCTTGTCTTCCTGGGAAATGTCACAGAATGGTGAGAGACCGTTTTGGGTACAGAGGACAAACAGAGGCCAGGATGATGTGTTCTCTGCTTTCATGGAGATAGTGAGGGAGAAAGATGCTCTTGTTGGTTCTTTGAGAGGGAAGAGCCCTTTCCTGACCTACATAGTCTGACTTAGGGCCTAAGGTGCCAGATGATCAGTAGGTATCAAAGTATCTACCAGAGTAGATACCAAAGTCGCCAGTGGCTCCTGAGATCTTTATCTTACAATGAGGAGGAATGAAGATGTGGACAAAGGAAGTGTGATCAGGAAACAAAACAGAATTTGTCCAGGAAAATTTGTGAGAAAATGAAGGAGAAGGCCCTAAGAGATAGAAAACCGTGGAACTACTTGTGTGCTTGTGTGTGTGTGTGTGTGTGTGTGTGTGTGTGTGTGTGTGTGTTTTAAGTAGTCAGAAATGAGACAACGCTGTACACTTTTGATATTGGTTTGTCCTTTGGGCAAGACAATTTTGTCCCGATAGGATCTGAGCATTGTTCCTTGACCCAGCTTGGACAATGAGCCTGTCCTGTTTGTGTGACGCTTTCCCTGGTGGGAGAGCTGTCATGTACTGAATCCCTGACCATTCTTTGTCAGAAGCTAACCTCAGCTCCTCTGCTGGACACTTATTTTGGCTTTGCTATTTACAAGCCTTGCAGATCTGTGACCTCAGTTGCTGTCTTGCTGACTGTTAATTATAAAAATAGCTCTTTGTTCTCATGCTAATATTATCAAGTTTTAGTCTTCACAGAAGGCCTTTTCCTCTACCTGCTGCAGAGAATAACTCCTACCTCTTTATGACATATGGTTTGGAAACTGTGTACAGTTAGAATGCTCAGGAATCCTAGTCAGGAGTGAGGGAAGAACTTCAATGAGAGTATGGGCTGAGGATATGAGGAAGAACATGGACTGTTTGATGGGTGGTGAGCTTATTAAAACTAAGCATGCCAGATGTGCCCTATTCCCTCAACATCACACAGAGTGTAGGTAGAGAAAATAAAATCATTGTCGAGAATCTGTAATGACATTTAAGAGAAGAGACAAAAATGAGTATCAAATAAATGGTTTCCAAATGAATGAATGACTGAATAAAAATGTGAAATAAACTTGTCATTGAGCATCCAAAACCAGTCATCATTAAAATAGGGGGAATTGCTCAGCTCTACACCCTATATTTGCTATTATTGATACAGGATTTTTTTGAGAAGTGGTTGTTTGTCACAGTGACTAAAATACTAGCTAAATCCTATGTTCTACCTGTGGAGTCAGGGAGACTGGCTTGGGAAGGGATTCCCTCTATCTGGTTGGCTATAAATAGGCAAGAGGGAATGTGCCTTACCTGAGTTGTAGGAGTTATGGAAACCTAAGGTGATTATCAGTCAGGGAGGATAAGCAAGACTTCAAACCTCAGCAGTACATCTTGAAGTTCCCCACATGGAAGAAGAGCATAGGTTTGAGGGAGCCAAGAACAGGTAGACCAAGTCACTGAAACCAGCTCCTAAGCCAGAGCCAGAGCCAGAGCCAGAGCCAGAGCCAGAGCCAGAGCCAGAGCCAGAGCCAGAGTCAGAGCCAGAGCCAGAGCCAGACATCTTTTTGTTGAGGTCTGGGTTCACCTGTGCTTAAAGTAGATCAGCTGTGACAAAATGTTTAACTCAATGAGGATACTGTCAAATGCCATGCTGTAGATCACACCTAACATGCTTAGGACAGGGTCTACTTAGGTTAGATCTTGATATTTCCTGGGATCTGTGGAGAATGAGAACAAATGGAAGAGACAGAGAGATGCTTGGCAGAAGTGCAAGAAGACATGGAATATTGCCTCTCTAATAGCCCAACCCAAGTGTGGTCTTTACATCTAGCTGTACTAGTTTCTGAAGCAATTACACTTCCAGACTGTGTCCTTTCTTGAGATAACAAATTTCCATAAGACTTCCATTCGCTGTGAGAGACATATTTTCTTTCTTTATTGTAGATTTCTGTAAATATAATGTCTTTAATATTCCCATCCTGTTGCTATATACCTTTCTTTCTTTAACCCAAGACTCATAATACTAATGTGATCTGAGAGTGGATTACTACACACAGATATACATATTCAGAAATTCACACATAGACACTAGAACAAAATTTTTACTAATACAGCCTATGGATGAAGCTGTGTGAGGGAAATTTTTGAGAATCTGTGAGATAACTCTCGATCTTGTAACCTCTGATCCTCCATAACATGAGTTGTTCTTGAAGTGTGATTTTTGTGCCCCTCCCACATGTAATAAACAGGAGTGGGTTTATTTCCAGTTACCCATCATCTTACCCATTGTTCTCCCGAATGACACTTTCAGGCCCACGTTGTCCTTGTGACTATATATAGCCTGAACGTATGTGACCTTGTCTCTGCGACTGTAGACAGCTTGAATTCAAGTGAACTTTGCCTGATGCTCAGACTATAAATATATCTGATGGCCTGAATAAAGTTGCCTATTGCGTGAGACTTTAGCCTGCCTAATTTTTAGGTCCAGCTCTCCCCGGGGCCACATTGCCAACTGGAGCAGTAACAACTGGAATGTATTAATTGATTCTAAAAAAGATTACTTCATTTGAAGTGACACGAAATAGTTTTATTTGAAAAAAAGTATTTTGATAGAAAAATATTATGAAGTTAAGAAATTTCAGGATAGTAAATTTCATTTTCTGTTGAGAAATCATTTGTCAAAGAACTAACATTTAAGAAAAGGACCTGCTTTATACTTAAATATTAAAGTAGATTTGCTATAAAAAAAAAAGTCATACTATAAATAATGGTGAAATCAAGATTACCATGAAGCTTACATGGGATTTTGAGTTAACCACCCAAACTAATTAAGCAAAATTATCCTAATTTGTTTATTATGTTAATGATCTGAATTAATTTATAGCAATTTAGACTGTATTACTAGAGATTTATTATGTTTCCTACTAAATGACTTAAGAGCTATAAATCCCATGGTTAAATGTAATTAGTGGAGACATATTTATCGAAAGAGATAATTACATCTGATAAAAGTTCTTCAGTTAGGCTTAATTAAAACAGATTATTCCCCCATAAATGAAAAGCAAATATGGTAATTGCTGGGTAGATTTTCATAGCAAAAAATTACTATTTCAGCATTTAAATTTTCTGAAATGGGTGGAAAAGTAAACTGTGTAACTGATTACCTCCCACTAAAGTATGATTAATAATCCCTGGGAAACAGGCATTTTCCGGGAATAAACATCCAGCTACTAAATTGCTATAGGGAGGTCTCTGCTTAGGACAATCCACCATTAACTGAGTTTTCAAGTGGACCATGACTGTTTTCAAATATAATGAATAGTATTTTAAGAAAAAAAATTTAGATAAGATTATTTCTAGATCAGCTAAAAAGCAATGTTATGGGGAAGAATTTCTGTTCAGCATTCTGAAAATGACTCTTTTCCTACAATAAGTTAGGCTCAGCATGATTATATATACCCTGAATCTGGGTATTTGGGGAAGCTCTAAAGTAAACTCTAAAGGCAAAAGAACATTCAGGGCTCATAAGCTTCCATGGACAATGTACATTGTAAGTGTGTTTCTAGTATATGCATATGTGCACATTAATATGGAAAATCCCACACAGGGTGCATTCCTTAGTTTTTCATCATGATAATAATGAAATATATGAGACTAAGTACTTTGTAAAGAAAAGAAATTTAGTTAACTTACAGTCCTAGCAGCTCAAGGGCAGACTACCAGCATCATCATGACTCTGATGAGAGACTCATGGTGAATGTCAAACCGGGAATGCATATGCAAAGAAATTATGAGATGAGACTGGAAGCCAGAGTAGAGATGGGTGGAGCATATGCTTCCATAGCAACCAATCAATTAAAACCTAACTTAGGCTCCAGGAGACCTACCTGAATAGGAGTGTCCTCGATGACCTTAAGTTCATCTCAACTTTTAGCATCCCATCATCTGTAAACATAGCCACACTAAAGACCAGGCTTCTAGAGCAAGAGACAAATGGTATGTAAGACATGCTTTGCATTATTTTATGTTTAGCCAGTAGTGTTTGACCTTTAAAAAGTTTTTATTTAGTTTTGGAGAATTTTCATATAATATGTTTTGATCACATTCATTTTGCTTCCCCAAATACCCAGATTCTCCATGCCCTGCCCACCTACTACATTTTCCTTCTCTCTTTCTCTTCCTCTCTTCCTTCCTTCCTTCCTTCCTTCTTTCTTTCCTTCCTTCCTTCATTCCTTCCTTTCTTTCTTTAAGATTTTATTTATTTTATATGTAAGTACATTGTAGCTGTCTTCAGACACACCAGAAGAAGCTATTGGATCCCACTCTTAACCATCTCTCTAGTCCCCATGTTCTTTCTTTAAAACAAACACCCAAAACGGCAAACACACAAAGCATACCAAAACCAAAGCCAATCCTCTGTGCACATGCACACATGCTCATGTGAGTGTACACACACACAAAGCCCACAGATTCTGATTTATGTTGATCGACTCCTTCTGGGTGTGAAGCCTGCCCTGGGATATGATAAATATACCCAGTGTCACTCTAGTGGAGAAACATCTTGTTCCTCTTGCATTCCACCTTGAGCACACCTAATCTCACCCTGGTATTTTTCAGTGATACTGTTAATACTGAAAGCTACCATCCTGTGTTTTTTTTGTTGCTGTGTTGTTGTTGTGGGCACACATGTGCTCATCCATGTGGAAGCTGCTATTGTTATAAGGTGGCTTCCACGCTTAAGCATCACTTCATTTAGAGAGACAAAGACTCTCAGTGGGCCCAGAATTCACCCTTTGTGGCTAGTCAGATTGCTCTGAGCATCTCCCTTCTGCTTTCCAAGTGCCAGGATCACAGGTGGCCATCATCTAGCCTGGCTTGTATGGGGGTTCAGAAAATCGGAATTCTGCTCCTCATGCTTGTGTGCCAAGCACCTTCTTCACTGAATTTCTTCCTTGGGCCTTGTTTTTCTACACTTGCAGGCAAATGGATGGAACTAGCAAATATCATCCTGAGTGAGGTAACTCAGACCCAAAAAGACATGCATGGTATATACTCACTAATAAGTGCATATTCGTCAAAAAATTTAAAAAAAGTACAGAACACCCAAGATGCAGTCCACAGAACTCAAAAAGGTCAACAAGCTGAAGGGCCCAAGGGAGGGTGCCTCAGTCCCACTTGGGAGGGAGGAGAAAGCAATCACAAGGGGAGGGAGGGAGGGACCTGAGAGGGAAAGGAGATGGGGGATGGGGGAGGGGAACATGATCTGGTGTTGGGTGGGGGAGGGGAAAGGTCTGAATCCCTGAGGGCCAGCAGAAAGAAAGGAAGCAGGCAACCTCAGGAGGTAAGAGGTTGGGGGAACCCTGCTTTTACTTTCTACACATCCACAGTTACTGGATTCTTCTTTCTACCCAGCAAGATGAATACATAGGGTTTTAGAGAAATTCAAGGTCATGAGTTAGGACTTCAATTGCTATCATTGCTATCTGGGCTGATAATATATTTCCCCCATAGTTTTCTTAATGTTTAAGAGGATTCTTGAGCATAAAAAGATGTGTTCGGCTATATTCTGATATAAATATAAACTGCTAAGCAAAACCTCACCTTCATTATGATCAGATGGAAAAATTCACCCTAGTAAGGATGATTTTAGGAAGAGTTTAGTTTTAAAATAAGAAGCTGGGTATGGTGGCTTTGCTTACAAATAGAGTAGACACAATGTCCACTTACAGACCAGATGGCCTTGTTTGCAGGAGGACATTTTTCAGGCAGTGACACACAGGCCATCATCTCCCATCACTGGCCACTTGGTGGAGCTGTATCAAGGGCCTCAAGATCCTGAGCTTGTTTTCCAGCCTTGGCTTTTGCCACATTTAAATAGATGCCTTTCTCTGGAGACCTCAAAGTGTTATCACAGACAGTATTGCATTTCTCCCTACAATATCCTTTGCATTCCTCAGAGCCCAGGTGATTTATCAATGTCAGAACTAAAGCTAATATGCTGTGTGTTCTCCTAGAATTCCATAAATGCCTACACTCTGGCTGAGGGGGGTTAGGGCTGGAAACAGACCTTGGAGGAGGCAGGGGAGGTTTCCAGGAGGAGTTCTCCTGTTTCCTTCATGACCACAGAAGAGTTTCTTTTGTTTTGCTTCTGTTGCTTTGGGAAGAACAACTGACTTACATTTTAAAACGTCTAATGAGTGGTGTGTATAGGTCACTCCATTTTTGCTATACTAGAAGGTATGCTTAATTTGGAAGATTCTAAGTTGTGTCTATCCAATAGAACGGAAGGACATTTCAAACATTATCCTTACATACAGCTTAAATATCACTGTAATACACTCAAAAGGGTGCTCAGGTTCTTAGGATGGATTAAGATATGAGTGGAATCATTTATGGTAGGAACAAGTGGGCTCTGCCCTGGGAGCGGCTGCAAGTCAGTTTATTGATATGGGAACTTAAGTTGTAGTGCTAAATGAATCCCAGAGGTTCTAAAACTGAAATGTAAGGCACATTCAACCAGACAAGTACCTGAGTCTGCTAGTTGCAAATTCATGTGGGTGAGAAATAAATAATTTTGTACTAATTGTCTACTTCTTGATTTTTCTCACTTTTAATTATTTTTTGATAATATTGTACAATGTATTTTTGATAATATTGTACAATGTATTTTGATCAAAGTCACCCCTCCTCCAATTCCTTCCAAATCTATATCTCTTTTCCTAATCACTCATCTTTGTGTCTTCTTTTGCTTTTGAAAGTTTTAATTATGAACACAAGGGTAGTAAGCTTTTGTTATAAATGGCTCGTTTAAGAGCTATAAGGTTGGGTGAGTGCTACCGCAGGTAGTAAGCAGATGCAAACGACTTTCACCTAAAGGACTGCTACAACCCTCCTCTTTCAGCCCAGGACTCAGGGTTCCATGATATGTGCACACGAAGCCCAACTCCTTGTTTATAAACAATGGCCAGAATCCAAGAATCCCAGCCGGAAGCTCAAGATCACCTGAGCAACAATCGTGTCTGGGTCCTATGGCATTACAGGCTTTCAGCTGCCCTGTCTGGGAACATTCCAAAACTATATGTTCTCAGGTGAAAATGAAGATAATTTGAGAAGACATCCCAATGCAATTACATTTTCGTGCAGTTTGAACAATTCAAGTTTGGAGGAATCCCAAGGGGTCTTCAGGATCCAACACGTATGTATAGCTGGGTGATAGTTATATTCCTATAAGACTTTATATTGACAGATGCTTTACAAGAATTCCTTGTAGACTTAAATCAATAAAGCATATGCAAAATGATATGAGTTGATTTTTGGAATAGGCTAGTTCGGGTTACAGTTTGAATATGTGTAAATGTCATTAATTATCCTGGCTTATACTCAGAGATCCATTTACCTTTTTCTTGAGCCTGCTCTTCTGGTGACTTCTTAGAGTGGCCAGGGTGAGATGCTTCTGGTGACACAGGGTTTTGCATTATTATTAAGAGGAGAAACTTATATCTGCCAATAGCTATAGTATGCTGTGTTCAAACAGAAGCCCCATTTAAAATCCAATGTGTTCATTTGTTTCATATACATGGTTTGTTTTATTCTGATTCTGAATACCAAAGGATCAGTGCCATTATCCTCAAAGTAAATAATGATTGTCTAATCTGCTCCTATTTTTCATAGAAGAATCATTTATTTTCAGTTTTTTTCTCCACATTGCTCAGAGGTTGTCATCATTAACTTTTGCAATTTCCACAACACGATTTGCAGCATAATGACATATCAAGGATCAGAACTTTGCCTGCAACATTTTAATGCTATTGTCCAATTCGACTAAATTATCTACTAGTTAAAATTTCAGGTATGACTAATTTAAGGGTGTCAGAAAACTGCTGTTCTCTTTATTTGATCGCTAATCTTTTTTTCCATTTACCTTTATATTTCAAAGTTATTAGAAAAGCCCAATATTTCCTGAGGAAAAACATCTACAGGTTAAGAAACTCATTAGCTATTCATGAGTTTAAAATGTATTATGCATTAATTTATTTATCTCCTTAAAGTTCAGCCTTTCTCCTTGGGATGTTTTCTCCCCAAACTAATTTCTTGAAAACAAAATCCAAATACATTGAGCATGGTTGAATATCACCGACAGTGATGCCTGACTTCATGGTGTTTATTACTCTGAGGTGCAGATGGAGAGTGTGTGAATTCTTTTTTAATCTCTGCAATTCTCTTTAAACCAAATACTTCCACTTTAAATATGAAATTACAGCAGTAACTTTCCCTAATGTTAACAGTGGAGCACATGAAGAGGAAGAAATTCGTAATTTGTTTAAAGTAATTCCAACTGTTTTATTGCCTTCCAATCTAAGATAATTATGTATAAAGAAATTCATTTAAATTATTGACATTAATTCACTAACTAGAACTTTAAATAATAATTTCATGAAAGGGAAAATCCAGGGAAGTCCCAGAAACAAACAAGATTTAACAGCTTATTAAAAGTTTTCCTGTATTACCATAAATCAAAACTACATTTCTGTAATTTTGGCAGGGACAATTTTCTTATTGCATAGCATGGAGTTAACATATGTACAGTATGAGACTTAATAAGTATATATATTAGTTTTATTAAAAATAGCTGGGTAGATAGCATCTATGCATTTGTTCTATGTAAGAGCTATTGTGAGAACTTGTAAATGGAATCCTTATCATAAGACATTCATTTGGAGCAGGGAAGCAGTCTATTTAAGATATATGTATTTAGCAAATTGTTAAGAATCTGATATGCTAAACATGGTGTCAGGCATTAAAACCCCAATTCTGCCCTTACAATGCTCATGTGAGGGTAGAGGAGGGCAAATGATAAACTGTCTCATAAGATGTTCTAAGCAACAGTATTCTATAGAAATATAGAGTTTCAAGATGGAGAGTGCAGCTGTGGGCTGTGAGGAAGGAATAGAGTCTCAAGGAGATTCAGCAATGATTAAAAAACTAATTACTGGAAGACTGTTGTTTGAAGCCCAGTGTCTTGGCGAATTAAAGCTAACACTGAGAAAAGGGCAGTGGCAGGTGCTGCCGGAATGTAAGCAGAGGCTAGCCCATGAGGACACATAGCTAGGAGTCTGGGTCTTGTTTGAAACACACTGTGAGTTTGCACTGGAACTGCTCGGGTCATGAGTAAGAGTGAAAGAAGGACACAAGCGGACCCCAGGAAGAGAGCTTCCGTCAGTATTTTCAGTATGAGAATGGCATGATTTAGGAAGCCATGATCTGAACTGATTCTGCTCCATTTTCTCATTTTGTCTCAGGTTTCAATGAATGGGCTAGGTGGTCCTTTCCAGGCTAATATCTGAAAAGATCAGTTTTGACCCCAGGACATTTTTTTCAAGGTCACCTCTGCTTTATAACCCTTGCTGAAACGCTGAGTTCTTAGTACCCCACGATTTTAGTGGGCCTGTTATCATAACAGAGGAAGGCAGAGGTAGCCGAAGTCAGAGATGACGATATAGTCACCCGCATAGTAAAGCAGGGAGCTACTGAGACTCATAGCTGCTCCAGGAGCATGCGCACCATGCAAGGACCACTTAGCTTCAGAGCAGTCTGAGGGTTACTGTGACCACAGGGTTAGGAGGAGACGACCCTGAATCAACGCCTTTTCTCTGTTCATCTACCCTTTGTTGTGTACAGTTCTCAAAAGAATAAACTGTGAATCTCAAAATCTTTGTCGGTTTCTGGCATATAGAAAATATGAACTGCTCCAATAGCCTAATGTATTTAAAATCAGCAAGCTTCAGTGTCTACTGGAAGTAACACTGTGGGCATGTCTGTTCTTCCTGCGTCTTGGGCTATTCTGAAAACTTGTCGGTAGTACTTGTTTCTTTAGAATTTCCTTCTCAGGGCTAAAGCATTTTCCTGCCTCCATCTCTCTGTACAGCAAATGGAATTTACGTATGGTTGCTGTGCCTTACRCTAAAGTTTCCCCTCAGTTTTCTTCTTCTTCCCTAGCAGGCTAATAACCATTGTATTGTTGTTGTTGTTTTCTCCTTCCATTGGTAACATTGTAAACACCTGGAACATCATCTGGGTTTATAGACACCTGGCCTGACCCCATTCCATCACACCAAAGATAATGGCACATAAGTCTAAAACAGTAATTTTAGTAATAGAATCAGAACTTCTAAATTATTATTTTTGTTCAGGCTCCCATAGTGAAGTGATCCTGTAAATTAGCAATTTTCTACAGTCAACACCCAATATACAACATTGATGAATCATATTTATTCTCAGTATTAACAGATATTTTCAAATGGAGGCATCAGAATTTACTACTGAATCCTGTTCTGTAACCCACGGTTTGCACTAGAAGGGATTTCATATAAAGACATTCTAAAGCTAATTCTTCAGCACAAGTCAGTGCACACAATCTGAGCACATAATTATTTTTGAGACTAGGAAGAGTATGGGAAAAAAACTGGCAGAAAGAATTTCCAGGGAAGGTGCCCTTTTGAATTAGTTTGAGAAAACAAAACAAAACAAAAACAAACAAACAAAAGAAAAGGAAAAACCCAGACCTCTCAAACAGCACTGTAGGGGAGACTGACTATATTGTCATGAGTATCTTGTCAGCCAGCACCATGGAAAAGGAGGTAGCAGGGCAGGCATGCACAGAAAGAGTATTCTCTGTTCAGCAAACTCTATGGCGGCTGTAAATGAGCTGTGAAGACTGAATAGCACTGGGTTCAAAGTGTAGGTGTTGGAGATTGGCTCTAATGCTTTGCTTCATTTGGGAATCTGCATGTCCAAATGAAAACGATCCCCAATTGGTTTTTGATGGATCAATAAAGATGCCAGTGGCTAATGGCTGAGAAAAGGGAGATAAGACAGGACCCTTAGAGTTTCTTGGGGTAGGACACAGGGGAAAGAGATAAAAGGATTGTCAGGATGCAGAGGGTGGGGAGTAGACAGAAAAGAAGAGCTGGAGGAGAGAGAGCCAATGAGCCATGTAAGAATTTGGGTAAGTGGCCACGGTCACCTCCCTGATTGGGCCTGGAGTAGTAGGTTTAGGAATGACCAGCCTTTGAGGTAGCCAAGGCATTTTAAAAATAAGCTTGTGTGTGTGTGTGTGTCTGTGTGTCTGTCTCTCTCTCTCTGTGTGTGTGTGTGTGTGTGTGTGTGTGTGTGTGTGTGTGTGTGTGTGTNTGTGTGTGTGTGTGTGTGTGTGTGTGTGTGTGTGTGTGTGTGTGTGTGTGTCTGTGTATCTTTTATTCACAATTCCAAAAAGCTGCTGGGTGAGTGGAAGGGTGCAACCCACTGGGAGCCAAATCGTTGTAGCCAAAATGTGCCTCTAGAGTAAGGTGTATGATCAAGAATGGTATATGAACTACTGTGCTGTAGTTTTCTGGATAAAATTGGGATGGTACCAGCCTCGCATTCACAAGCTGTGACAAAGAGTAGCAAATGACAGAGTTGGTTAAGCACTGTCATCATTGCCTGTCTCACTTTCTCCAGTGCTGTTCCCGCAGACTGCTGAGATATGTCAACAGCAACATAATTATTTGCTGAGAATGAAACTGTAATGGCGTCTACTGATCAATTAACAGCTTTCCTTGCATCTATAGAGGTGGCCTAGGTCTTATGTCACTTCCAGGTGAAAATCCTTCAGGGATCAAGTCTGTGTTTCTTTATTGCATGTCTCTGTTGGAAAGTAACTTTCACTCAGTTTCACAGACTCAGTTACTACAATGATTAATTAATTACATGAATAGTTATTACAGGGAAGAAACCTTAACTGAAAAAATGCCCCCATCAAATTGGCGTATAGACAAGTCCGTGTGGGCATTTTCTTGATAAGTGATTGATATGAAGTGGTTGAGCCCACCACAGGTAGTGCCACTCCTGGGCGGGTGGTCCGGCTTATACACAAAGCAATCTGAGCAAGCCATGGAGAACAAAGCAGCAACCAACACTCCTTCCTGGTCTCTGCTTCAGTTCTTGCCTCTAGGTTTCTACTCTAACTTCCCTTAATGATAGTTTATGACAGAGAAATATAAGGCAATTAAACATTTTCCTCCCTAAGCTGCTGTTGGTTCTGATCTTTTACACAGTGATGGAAAGCTAATCATGATAAAAATCTTATGGGGAGCATCCTTCTGTGCCTGCCTCATGAATACAGGTTTGTTGAGGTGTTCACTATCAAGATTTGGAAATGCATAAATATGATTAACCAAAAAGAAGAAATACAAAGGGCAACTTTGGGATGTGGGGTGAACATTTCTCTTATGGTTATGTCTTGTTCTTATCAGTGATGATAATGTATTGGATTTGGGCAAGGTTTGAAGATACTGTCTTCACAAGGTGGGTAAGAAACATGAAAGATACTACAGAGTGGATTCTTAGGGGCCCCTGAGAAGATTGAAGATAAAAAGATACAACTCTGGATCATGGAGATGTGGGAAGGTAGGAGGTTTCCACTGTAAACATAGGTAACCATTTTGTTTGATATTCCTGGAAAATGTCTGTGAAAAAAAATAAGGTTCTACTCAAGGTCATGCACGTCCTTGCCTGAAACCCTCGTCATTGCTGTTCCCACGGGGGGGGGGGGGGGGAAGGTATTTCGTCAGAAAGCTTCACAGCAAATGGTATTAATTACTCTGAAATTCTAGATTCTCAGCCCACAAGATGTTTTAATTACACTCCAGGGTGAGGGACTCCTTTTCCTTTTTGTGTCCCCGTAATTTCCCCTGTCTCTCTACCCTGCTTCAGTTTTTATTACCTTTAAATGTCACACAATGGAGGCAAATGGAGAGAAATGACAGAGGGATATCAATAGACAAGCACAGCCGCAGAGGCAAATTTACTATTGTCGACCGTGGCGATGTTCCAGTTAACATTTAAAGGAGATGATCTTGAGAATTAAGGGTTAGGTTATTCTTTAACCAAGTTTTTAATGTACTTTGAATTTCAATCTGCTGGTGACATTTTCTGGTAAAGGCATTTTCTTTCCTACTCTGTAATTGTGAAGCTTAAAAGGCTGGGTTAAAAGTATGAGTTTCTCTAGGACAAACGGTACCCAACACACCCCGATTGCTAATCTAAACATGGTTAGGTAGTAGTGCTCTGTTCTATAGAAATTCTTCAGTTTGGTGTTAAATTTGTTAGATGTTCCTTAACAAGTCATAATCATTAATTCATTTACTTGCTAGCTCATTTATTCTACAGAGACTGTCAATGTCTCCATCTTGTTCTTTCTCTATGCATGTATTATGTGCGCATGTGTATATACACATGTATTGTGCATGTGAAGATGAGACGTCATCTTGGTTGTCATTCCCCAGGAGCCATACCCCCCTTTGGGTGGGTGGGGGCAGAATGTTTCATTGAGACCTAGACCTGCTGATTAGACCAGGCAGGTTACCCAGCATATCCTAGGGATAACTTTCTGCCTTTACATTACCGCGGTGTTACATTACTGCAGTTACACATGTGCACCACCGTACCCAGCTTTTCACATGATGAACTTCGGGCCACAGCTTGCATGGCAAGTGCTTTACCAGCTGTGCTATCTCCCCAGCTCCTGCCTTAACTTTTATCTCCATGATGATCTCCTAATATTTTAAAACTGAAATTGACCACAATAATGTGTATATTTACAAACATGCCTGGATGAGGAGGTGAGTTTGTGTATTGCTACAGGAATGAGGAGAAATGGAGAGAATTGGCAATTTCCGATTAAAATGGAGATATTTATAAGAGAGACTGCTTAGAAGAGTCTCTAAAGACCACACTGTCCACAGAGGCATACCATACAGCCGTGCCCCTTCCTCTTGAATAATTTCCTGAGATAAACAGCTGATGGGTCTTTATCTGGCTATTATCTTTTTGGATTTGGATATGCCGAAATCCAAGATTTTGTAGGTTTGGGGAGGAAATTAATTGCTTTTACCTTTAGTACTTCAGAGAACCCTCAAGGGCACCATGCAGGCTTTTTTTTTTTTCCAGAGAGAAAGATGCTCCGGTTCATCAGTATGGTGCTATATCTCTCTCCAGACTGCTCTCCTCTGTGGCCTTGGCTCTTCATTACTTCAGATACTACTGTGCTGAATTGTTCCGCTACTGTGGACACACTTTCTTCCTAAACACATGGTGGGATCTGTGAGATCTCCTCCTCCTCCTCCTCCTCCTCCTCCTCCTCCT
>BDUI01000018.1:1527288-1554665 GCA_002335545.1 Apodemus speciosus
ATAAGGACACATGCTCTACTATGTTCATAGGAGCCTTATTTATAATAGCCAGAAGCTGGAAAGAACCCAGATGTTCCTCAGTGGAGGAATGGATACAGAAAATGTGGTATATTTACACAATGGAATACTACTCAGCAATTAAAAATAATGAATTCATGAAATTCTTAGGCAGATTGTTGGAACTCGAAAAATATCATCCTAAGTGAGGTAACCAAATCTCAAAAGAAGACCCATGGAATGCAATTCCTGATAAGTGGATATTAGCCCAGAAGCTCTGAATACCCAAGACACAACTCACATATCAAATTATTCCCAAGAAGAAGGAGGGAGAGGGCCCTGGTCCTGGAAAGGCTTGATGCAGCATTGTAGGGGATTGCCAGGCAGAGAAGTAGGAGGGGAGTGATTGGGGAATGGGCGGGGGAAAGAGGGCTTATGGGACTTATGGGGAGAGGGAAAGGGAAAATCATTTGGAATGTAAACAATATAGAAAATAATAAGAAAAAGGAGAGAAAGAAAGAAACCCAGCAAACAGTAATAAAACATAAAAAAAGATATAAAGTGGGAAATAACAATCTTTTCCTCAGTGGACAGGATGTTCTACCTTATACAACATGGTTGACTGACAGCAGGCCAATGTTGCTCTGTCCTTTCTTTCCTAACTGGTAAAAAAAAAAATGGTTGTATTATGATGTTTGGTCGCTTCATTTCTATTCACTGTGGAACTCAAAACACCCACTAAGTGCCTGTGGATACAGTGTGCCCTCTTTCTCACCACATTCTCTGTTCCATGGTGGAATGGACACGCTTCAGGTGTTATTTTCCTTTACTACTACTAATAATAATAGCCATAATGAATAATTATTAATAAATCATTTTTAGTATTTTACAGGTTAATAATTATACTATATTTTGTATTGGTTATATTATATACTATCATTATATTATTTTTATATAATTTAATAAAGAATATGCTAATTATAATATAATTAACAGGAAATGTGCCACTTCCTCTACAGAGACTTATAGATGTCACACATATATTTAAAGTAGAAGCTCAGATTATCACATTTGGAAATGTCCAGAGGAGTCATAGAGCCAGGTGTAGACACCTGTTAGCAAAACATCTGGTTTGGGGAATCACTTGGAATTATGATGGCCATCCCTGCATGAATGAACATGTTCCTGTTGTTATCCCTGAGTCCTCTCACACAAGTACAAGGCTCCAAGATGATTCCAGACTGCACACCACTTGCTCAAGGATACCTTGGATTTAAAATTGACACAGAGTCTCCAGGAAGATAGTGGCAGAGTGAAGATAAACCACATTCCTCTCTGCATGTCTCTTCAGGTCTTCACCTCCAAATGTAAAACTGTCTGTGCTATGCCTGTTCAAAGCCTGGCTCAAATTTTAGCTCAAAGCTCCTCAGTTGGATTAACTTCAGTGAATCTGAGTGGGAGGCTTATCCCTCCCTATAGTCCCATCATGGCAAGCTTAAAGAAGCTATCTTCCTTAGCCACCATTCCTACGTCCCTTTTATTAATCTTAATAATTCTTCAACTTCCATGTACCCAAGAATAAGCCAGGGTGAAAACTGCATTAGCACATGGTGTAAGTAGAAGTCCATCATGGACCTCCTGTCTCATCTCAGCATAAACACCATATGGTGGCTTGGTGAGTATTCTGATGAAGGACAAGTGAGTGGAAGTGTGGACATCAGTCAAGAAGCAGTGAAGAGAAGTATGTAGTAAGGAGGAAGAAGAGAAGATGGAAAGGAAAGAAAGGGAAAGACATGTAGAGGGATTTTTGCCTGCAGAGTCCAGAATATATATACCAGGGTGGGGCTGTCTAAAGAAAGTTCTTTCATTGGCTTTGTGTCATGGTTTAAATAACCCTTGATCTGCTGTGACCCAGGGGACACAAAAGACTGTGTAGAGGTGTATCCTTGATTTGTTGACTTTCAAGGGCCCTGTGTTTTTACCATGAGACCTGTTCTGCCCTTGTTGGTCACATTTACACATCTATGATCCTCTTGGAGCTTTTAGAGAGTGGGTACTGTGTGTTGAGACAATATTTTCCACAGAACTCTTGATTCACAGTCAGTAGGAATTATTTTTGCACAAAGTAGTAGAATCATTTACTGGAGACTTAGTTCTGTTTCTTAGGGGAAAAATACCAGTGGGGTATCATTTCTTAATGTTTTCTACTGATCATAAGATACAACAATGCCTCTTTTTAATATCTTCTTGATAAAACATTATCAAGCCAAGATTTACTGGAATTTTTGCTTATGTTTAGTTTGGTTTTCTTTCTTTTTTCAGCCTGCCTCCCTCTAATAAGAATTCTTTGGATGAGAAAGTCATATTTCAGATCTAAATTTAAAGAACTCAAATTTCATTGCTCAGTTAATTAAATTTGCAGTGTCTCTTCAGAAATATTTATGGACTTATTTTCAATTTTACATTCCCCTTATCGTCCTGTTAAAAAGTAGCAAATGCAGTATCACACACATTACTGCACATGACAGTTATTTACAGATTGAAGTGATTGATTTCCTAATGATCATTTAATATGATGATTTTCTTGGCACAGTTTCCAAGAACCCATGGTTTGTTTTGCTCACACATTTTATAATATGTTATTGCCTCATACAGTTGCACTGAGACCCATAGCTCATTTGTGTTTGGCAGAGAAACTAAAAGTTCAGGCTTTCTTTTCTGCTGGTAGCTAAAAGTCAAAGCTTTAGGTGTGTTGTCTACAGTTCACGAGTTCTCAAAGTCAAAACCATGGCCTAAGAGGACTCATTGAAAATTCCATTGTAAGAATAATGTAGGCTGTATAGATTTCCAGATCCATGACAGGAAGTTATTGAGTTGTGAAATCAGCCAATTTCAACAATAATGGCACTGAATACTACCCTGCATTTAAAAAATGCCATAGCCTCTTTGTTATACCTACAGTTTTTTATACATCTGTGATGTGTGTCAGAAGCTTTGCTAAAATATTTAGGCTTTCTAAAAGAATCTCAATATCTTACTGTGTGAGTTATTTTCCTTTTTTTACTGCAACAGAATACCAGACAACACTGCCTTAAGGAAAGGTTTATTTTGGCTCACAGTTTGAGAGTACATTCTATGCTGGTGGCTGGTTACATGGCATTGGTAGTCAGGATTCAGAGAACGATGGATGTTGCTCAGTTCACTGTATCCTTTTAATTCAATCTGTATTCAGTACAATGCAATGATGCCTCTCAGAGTTAGATGGATTTTCCTGCCTCATCAAGAAACTCCATCAAAAAGTTCAGAGGTTTGTCTCTTAGATGATCCCAAATCCTGTCAAGGTGACATTAGCTATTAGACTTAGGGAGATAGATTGTTACTATCTCCTTGTTATAGATGAACAAAGTGAAGCTCAGAAAGAATGAGTGATCTCCTCCAGCTCACCCAGATAGCAAACAGAAGAGCCTGGTCCATAATATACATTATCTGATATTAAATGCTTTGTTTTTCTACATGCCCAAACAAAATTTGGCATGAAACACTAGCAGCAGGAACAATACTGCTTATGCTATGAATTATATTTTTATATTGCAAAACAGGTAAAGTCTAGACTTTACCTTATTTACCTTCTTTGTTCAAAATACTTCATATTATGTATTTTTAAAGAACATAAAAAATTGAAAAACAAGAAGGGCATATTACCAAGTAGGAAAAGCTAGAAAAGTAGACTGAGATAGAGTGACCCCAAAGAAACCCATAAATAAATGGAGACTCTGTATATGAAATGTTGAAATGGGGAAGAGATAAAATGATTATTCAACAAATGATGTACGAATACACAGTATCTGTAGAAAAATTGGTCTCTCCCTCAGACTACTTATACAAGCAGTAGATTAGTTTAAATATTTTAAAAGTGTGTATTAAAATTTTTGTTGTCAGCCAGAACATTCCTATGACAATGAATTAGGTCTGAGCTGTGAAAGGAAATGTGTTTCACACACCTGATGAATAGCTATTCATTTCCTCTGTAGACACAACGATATTAACTTTGTACTTCACACCCAAGAGGGTGATAAGATCATGCTTGAAAGTACAGGTTGCCAGCACACCTTCCATTTCCCACACCCATTCGTCCTCTTGGTACTCAGAGCTGTGTGCTTGGTAGAAGCCGCCTAGGGCAGTGCTGCAAGGCTTCACTATGGAGGAAGGCAGAGTTAATGTCTCCAGTTCCTGCCAGCCCTTCCTAAGACTGAGCTAGGTGACTGTGGTCTGTGATCTGCTGCAGCAAGGAATGCCCAAGTGATGCTTTCTATTGCTCCTTGGTGAGTTTCTTTAGAATAAGGGACTTGTCTATTTTCTGTCTTATCTTTATTTGGGCAATCCTGGTCTTTCAGAGTTCTCTGTAGAATGCATAAATACACGTGTGGGGTCTCCTGTACAAAGGTGTTGAGGATGTTTACGGGAAAAGAGATAAAAGTGTTTAATATGGAAAATGGAAGGCCAATAGATGGGAGGTGTATGGGCTTGTGGCTTCTGAGGAGATCCATATGAATGAAGAACTCCAGTATAGGAAGATATCAGCTCACCAGGTGTTTAACTCAAGTAGACAAAAAATAGCACACTCACTGCACCTTAGTATTAGTTTCTTGTTTTGTAGCTGCAACAAAACAGACCAACAGAAACATCTTAAGGAAGAAAGGGTTTGTTTTGATTTACAGTTAGAGGCTACAATCCACCATGCTTGGGAAGTCTTAGAGACAGGAGCCTGAGGCTCACATTGCTTCTACAGTTGGGAAGCAAAAAGATGAATGCTGGCACTTAGCTCATTTTCTCCTCTTTATTCAGCTCAGGATCTTAGCTCATGGAATGGGTGCCCACATCTAAACTGCTTCTTCCTACCTCCATTAATCTAATCCAAACAGTCACTCACAGGCATATCCAAAGACTTGGTTGTAGGTGAGTCTAGAGACTGTCAAGTTGACAGTCATAACCACTTGGCCTTTCTGAATTATTTCAGTGTGTGGAGCACTGTTAGCTAAGTGCTCTGTTTATTTTCTGCAGTGACTTTATGCAGTTGATACTCTTCTATCATAACTTTCCACGTAAGGAAACTGAGGTTCAGAGAAGGTGACTTTATCAAGGTCACTTACCTCTTGAGAAGCATGGGTGGAACTCAGTGGCAATACTGCTTCTCATCAGGTGCTACATAGAGATGAGAAGCATTTTGATGCCCAGCCTCACGTGCTCTTCACCCATCCATCCTTCCCAACCACCTCATTAAAATGTTCACTGCCCACATGTATTTAAAGAACAACCTGCTCAAACAAAACAGTCCTTGCCATCTTAAGCTCTTTCCATGATGAGAAAAGACTACTGTCCTTGGCCATGAGCTCTCCTTAATGTTTGATGTTTTTCATTGTAAAGGAAAGCTTGCAAGGCAGATGACATTCTCTCCGGCTTCCCAGCATGCTGTTCTGCTCTTGTTCCAACAGGTACTCTCCATCAGATCACCAAGTCAGGTGTTCTTGACCCTCTGAAAATAACTGTGCATGTGGAATGCTTTAGCAGCCACATCAGTCCACTCAGGCCAGACGGGATTCAACAGCTAGAGATTACCAGTGGCCGTTAACCAAGTTGCGCACTGCAATCAGTCTTCCACAGTTTTAATTTGCAGTGACTGATTGTCTCATTCTGCAGGAAGTAAGTGGTAATAACCTGTTTGGTAATTATTTAACTTCTGCTAAATATGTCTCTGTTTCTTAAATGAATTAAGGCACCGGCCTAAGTATTTTCCCCAAATAGGTAAAAGTAGAACATTTATCTCTATTTAAGTAATTCATTTCTGCCATTAGTTGCAATATACAAACTAAAGGTAAAACGAGATAAAAACTTATTAATAAATGTCAACATTAAAGAGCAATAAAAATTGAGTGAATTACATTCTTTTTCTTCAATTGTATGTGTGTGTTAAGTATGTGTACATGTATGTGGGTTTGAGTGTGTGTGTTTGTATGTGGGTGTGTATGTGTGTAGGCCAGAGATCAGTCTTGGCTGTTCTTCATTTGCCTTGTTTTCCAAGACAAAGCACCTTACTGAGAGCTAGGTTTCAGCAACTAGGGTAGGCTACCTGGCCAGTGAGCCAGAGATCTGTCTTCCTCTACCTCCTCAGCACTGGGATTCCAAACACACCCACCACTCTCACTATTTTCAACATGGATGTCAGGTCCTCATGTTTGCAAGCACTTTCCTGACTAAACTACCTCCCAACATTCAAATTCTTAATTGTAGGGAGCAATAGAAAAGCCAATGAGTTTCCTGGAGAATAAAGTAAATTCTTTACCTTATGTTTGGGTAGCCTATGGGTATGTTTGTCCTGGAAAATCCAAATCAACTATGCTAGTTTTAAGCAACAGTAGCATCCTACCAATGTTTCCAATTTACACAAAAGGCTTTATAAAGGGTTAGATATAATGTAGTCACCAAATCCCAAGACATGACTGCTCTCTCATGAAAATAAGATTGGTATAATGGATTATTTGATTCTGTGGCCTACATGAAAACAAAAATGCCATTGACCTGGTACATAGGAATCAGCTTTGTTAATTACATCCAACAACGTTTCTGAATTTCTTTCATAAGGCATACATACTCTCAGTATCCAAACAATTCCCCCCTCTGAGACCAGGTTTCACATTTCCAAAGCCTCATCATTCCAACAGCACCACATGGAAGACCAAACCTCCAGCACAGGAACATTTAGGAGACAGCATATTGAAAGATGGCAGATGTATTTTGGGGTAATAGTATCTCTCATGTAAATAGTTCAGGGCCCACAAGGTGAAGCTGATTAACCCCCGAATAGCTCCGATTCTGAGGACAGGCCCTTCAGTGATAAACGTGGGGACAGAATAGCAAGGCTTGGAAAATAAGACAGGCCTTCACCATAAGAAGTTTGGAGAATTCGAGTGGGTCCTGAAGAACTGGGTAATTTAGAGGACTTCAGTCTCAGCAGCTTCCTAGCTTAGCCTGGCAAAGAGCTGGGGATCTGCAAAGGGATCCTCTCAGAGTCTAGAAGTTCTGCATTCCTCGAAAAGTTCCAAAGAAAACAGCGGAATGTCCAGTTAGGAATTACCCTTTTAGAACATGGAACATAAGAACTGTCACTACACCTCAGAATGTTTAGCCCCGAATGGGATGACTTTATTGAATCCTTTAGGAAACTCTTCAGAAGAGGAGGCACAAGGTGTAAGAGCCAGAAGGGATGGAGGACACCAAGAAAACAGGGCTCTCTAAATCTACAGGCGCAAAGCTCATCTTAATGCACAGAGACTGAGGCAGCATGAATAGGGCCTGCAGAGGTCTGCAGCAGGTCCTCTGTGTCTATCATGGCTTCCAATGTAGTGCTTTTATGGGATACCTGAGGGTAGAAATGAGTGTATCTCTGATTCTTGTATCTTCTCTTGTCCTGTTTTACTTCTGTTAATTTGTCCTGTCCAACTTTGATGTGATAGTTCTTGTTTTATCTTATTATATTTTATTTTGTTATATGTAAAAAAATAAAAGAGTGAATGAATGAATGAATAAAAACCTAGCCATCAGGACAAGGTTAACAAGTGAACTGTCATTTATTCCTGCTGGGTGAGGGAAAATCAGTTTTCTGTGATAGAATGACATGTTTTATATCAACCACTTGAGGGATGGCCTCATGTTCAGGAGTAGCTGGCTTACATGATGGACTGTACAAGTTTTGGTTTTGGCATGTGTGGATATAATTTTTCCTCTATTTTGGGTGGTGTTTTATTTTGTTTTCATGGTTTGGGAAGATTTTGTTGTATTAGGCTTCATTTCTTTGAGAAAGAAAGTTTGGTAGGTAGAGACAGGGAAGATCTGGAAGGACTTGGATCAAGGGAAAAATACAATAAAAATATTTAATAAAAATATTTTTTTTTAGTTTTTTTTATTTTCTATATTCTTTGTTTACATTCCAAATACTTTCCCCTTTCCCAGTTCCCCCCTCACCATATATCCCATAAGTCCCCTTCCCTCCGCCCATTCCCCAATCACTTCTCTCCCATTTCTCTGTTCTGGTACTTCTCTATGATACTGGATCAAGTTTTTTCAGGACCAAGGCCCTTTCCTCCCTTGGGAATCATATGATTAGCTAATTGTGTATTGAGTATTTAGAGCTTCTGGGCTAATTAATATACACTTATCAGTGATTGCATTTCATGTGTATTCTTAATTAAAATATCACTTAGGATGATATTTTCCAGTTCCAACCATTTGCCTACAAATTTCATGAATTCATTGTTTTTAATTGCTGAGTAGTATTCCATTGTATAAATATACCACATTTTCTTTATCCATTCCTCCATTGAGGGGCATCTGGGTTTGTTCCAGCTTCTGGCTATTATGAACAAGGCTGCTATGAACATAGTAAGGCATGTGTCCTTGTTGCCTGCAGGGGAATCCTCTGGGTATATGCTCAGGAGTAGTATGGCAGGGTACTCTGGAAGTGTCATGCCCAATTTTCTGAGGAACTGCCAGACTGATTTCCAGAGTGGTTGTTCCATCTTGCAATCCCACCAGCAGTGGAGAAGTGTTCCTCTTTCTCCACATCCTCGCCAATACCTGCTGTCTCCCGAGTTTTTAATCTTAGCTATTCTCACTGGTGTGAGGTGAAATCTCAGGGTTGTTTTGATTTGCATTTCCCTAATGACTAATGATGTTGAACATTTCTTAATTCAGCCACCTGAATTTCCTCAGGGGAAAATACTTTGTTTAGCTCTGTACCCCATTTTTATTAGGGTTATTTGGTTCTTTGGGGCTTAACTTCTTGAGTTCTTTGTATATATTGGATATTAACCCTCTGTCGGATGTGGGGTTGGTGAAGATCTTTTCCCAGTTTGTTGGTTGCTGTTTTGTCCTTCTGACTGTCTTTTGCATTACAGAAACTTTGTAATTTTATGAGGTCCCATTTGTCAATTCTTGATCTTAGAGCATAAGTTATTGGTGCTCTGTTCAGGAACTTTCCCCCTGTGCCCATGTGTCCTCAAGGGTCTTTTAATAATAAAAATATAATAAAAACAAAAATAAATTTCCTCTGTAAAATACCATCAGGAGTTATTCAGTGACAAAGAAGAATGCAGTCATACAAACATGGTTTCATCTCAATTTCAAGCATTCAGCTGCACTGTTGGAGTGATACAAGTATGACCTTGGATAAGCTAGTCGAGAATTGATCAACACATGTTAACTACAGATATTAGTGCTGTAAGGCACATGGCCACAGATAAGTGGCCTTCTTGGAAGATACCCAGTGATCCAGCTCAGTCACCTTGGGGGTCTAGTTCAAACACTGATTGTTGGTTGTTTCAGATATTTAGATGACCTAATAGAAGATGCATGTTTGATCCCAAATATACCTCCTCTTCTAATCTGCTAGCAATTGTCTTCTCAGCAGAGAAAACAGATAACGAGAATGCTTGTTAATGGGGATGTCTAAGGTAAATAATTTTAAAAGTGCTAAACAGTTGACCATACATATATTAAATAGCCATAAAACCCAAATAATTTTTCTTCAAGTGTGAGACAGCATTGATTTTGATATATATTAATTAGCACAATACATAAAACCATAGAATCTGGTATTCCCCAGCAGCATCTCATAGGTAGAGGTTATTCACTGTAGGTTTTATTGGTAAGTTAATATAACTTATTTGATAGCTCATAGCTGCACAGATTGTTTTATTTACTTGAGCCACAAACTATGCTTTTATTCAGGCATACTTGAAAAAATTACATATAAGACACTCTCTCTTTTGGGCACAAACAAATGTTTTAGCTTGAACTCTCTAACTGTCCAGCCAACATAGGATTAGGCTTGGTAATAATGTAAAAAATATGGCTTTAATAATGCCTTGGAGATTCCTGGAATATAATGGCATTCCTTTCCTTCCAACACAGCTACATAGATCACAGGTGGGCATGTGTGAGTGCAAAGAAGGAGATACTTTAGGGAATTATGGGGCCTCATGATTAGGGTGAGAATACAGAATTAGCATCCTGAAATGAGTCAGCTCTTTTTGGAGAGGTTCCTGTCTTCACGCAGGACCTAGTACTTCCTCCATCCTCATAGTAAGAAAACAGGGCTTGCTCCCCATTCTAGAGTCCTGCAGTTATCTTCCTCCATCACTGATTTTATGCAAACTTTTAAGAGATTCTCTCCTTTGTTCATACTCTTTGTAAGTACATCGAAGTACATTGAAAATGGTAACGCACAGTGTAAATACCAGGGCTTCTCACAGTCCCTGCATCTAGCATTGGGCTGCACCAGATCTTGGCTGCATCTCCTCTGCAAATGATGCCACACATTTGGCACCATGCTACTCCACTTCAGAGCTTCGTCCCTCCACAAGTCAGCCTTCATACTCCCATTTTGCAAATATGCTAGCAGAACTTAAGGTAAATGAAACAATTCAAATGGAAATATTGGGTCTCAGTTCCAAGCCTGTTTGATGAAAAAGTATTCGGTATTATTTTATGCATGGAAAAAGGAGAGATATATAAAGTTACACTTAATCCAAGAACACTTGGAATTCAATGGTAGATTAGAGAGACTTTTAGGGCTAGAAGAATTCAGACCAGGAGGAACCTTGTTTTCCATTGGTATATCTGAACTCATTTTGCATCCCTGGCTGTATTCCTTGTCCTTCTTACTGATCTGAAGCAAGGGTCAGTGAGCTGCATCCTGTGGGCAGAATTTAGTCCACAATTTCTTGTTATAAACACCATTTTATTAGAACAGAATCCAAAGCATTCATTCACACATTGTCTGTGGCATCTTTTAGACTACAGCATCAGAATTGAATCATAACAGAGACCTGCCTAAACTCCCCAAGTGCCAGCCTCTGTCCCTCTATAGAATAAGCTTATGGGGCTACATGACTGAGTCACAGACGACTTTATATAAGGGAAAGAGACTGAGTAAGTAAGGAAGACTGAAAGTCACTCTTTCAGAGTAACTGCTTTCTATGGCTACATCTATAAGCCTCATTGCTTGTAACCACCTGCAGTTATGGGAACCAAGGTTACCTAGAAAGAGAGCTGGGGCTGAAATAGAACAGGCCGGCACGAGGAATAATGAGCCAAGGCAACATCTTTCTGATCAAGGGCTCAGTGTTTAGTGGGTAGCTTCAAATTTAAAGGTGAGGAAAAACCCTTCCCCCAAAAGGCTAGGAACTAATCCACTCAGCAGGAGGCTGGCTCCTTTCATGAAACTGCAGATCCTTGAAGCACAATATACATCACGTATGTTGGAAAGCTCCATCATAGGTGGGCTACTGTGGCAAAACACAGGCTCAAGGGAGGGCACAATTGCTCCCATTTATAAAACAGACAGACCACTTCGCACTCGAGTGCGTTTGAATCACAGTTGGCTGGTGGTAGCTGATATGTAATGATCAACAGCCAAATGTTATTTCAGATGTATAAACTGGACTAAGAAGTTAGTGTACAGTTTCTTCCTTAAACCTAAGATCAACAAAATGATAAGGCTGCTTGTTACAAAGGAGGGTAGGAGAGAGAACATGCTGAAGGATTAACATGTATATTTGTCCGATGCTACAAAGTACATGTCTATTCTGTAAGCTTGATAAAGAAAAAAATTGAAGTTTAACAGACGCTTCCCTTTTTTGTCTAATTCAGAGTAAGAAGGAGAAGGGAGTTTGGGAGAGGGGAAGAAAACAAACAAAAAAAGAATTGTGTTTGGTTTTCCCCAAGTTTCCAGAGGGATGTTGGTGAACTTTTTCTTTTCAAGGACGCCCCAGCACAGGTCATATGGGCAGTACGAGATGTTTTCTAGCTTCAGTTTCCCTGGTCTCATGATGTGGACTCTGAGATGGAAAAACAGCGCCACTGTTCACTGCCTAGTTTACAAAAAGGAAAGAAGATACAGTAAAAAATCTGAGTCTGTAGAAAACAGGAAAGGCCAAGGCAGACTGGGAAATAGAAGTGAACATTGTTCACACACAGGAAAAGGCCGAACTCCAGCTGTGGACAACAGCATGACAGACACAGTGACCAGGGAACCAGGAACCTGTCCCTGGAGACTTGAAGATCTCACAGTCAGAGAAGCAGAGCTTTGGTACTGCTTGATGTCATTGTGATGCTTGCGTGTGTATCTCTTCACTCTGTCACAGACACAGGAATGCTTACTCCAGGAGACTGATAGGCAGGGAGCTGCTGAGGGTCTAAGGAGGTATACAAAGTGCAGTGAGTTAAATGGCTTAATTTTTAGAGTCAATGCAATTTCAAACATTTTGTACATTGAATTTCCTTATCAACTTCATTGCCCCTGTCACAATTCCCATCCATGTTGAGTGTGAGGGAGGGAGTTAGGTCAATCTTGTTCAGATGATTGACACATTTGCATCTCTGGCACTCTTCTTTCAACTTTTCTATTTCTTGGTTGTTTTGATATTGAAAACTGTAGAGAGTGCATGAAGTTCTGATGAGTATGTATTACCAACAAGAACAAAGGCATGCCAAGGATCCTAGTGGCTCAGACTCATGGGAATTGCAAGACCTTTGCCAGGTGTTATCAAGAACATTGGCAAGGTGATGGAAAGTATCAACCACAGCTTTCTATTCCCGGACGGCTGCACTCTGGGACTGTGTCCCTGCAGAGATTAGCTAGCGTACTATTTTGTTCATCTGCATGCAATAAACATGCCTCTTATTCAGCTGGATATGGCAAACACACTGTATTTAAATGTTTAAAAATTGTAATGTAATTACATAATTTTCACTCTCCCTTTCCTCCCTCCAAACCTTCTCATGTGCCCTTTTGTTTTCTCTCAAATTCCAAGCCTCTTTTTCTTTAGTTATCATGTAGTCATCATTTTACGATATACATAGACATTATACATATGTATAGATTGTATACATTTTCCCCATGTATGCTTTCTGTGTTTATCCTCATGAGTATTAGATGTCTACAACTTTTTGTAACATCTTTAGGAAGTTACTTTTTGTCAGCCAGTGAATAGGGAACTGTTTCATATACTTTTTGAAAATGATTCCATTAAGTGAATTAGTCACTCTTTTAAATGTTTATTACATTTTCTAAGTGGAGTTACCTGGCCTGGAGTTTTCCACATTGTGACAGTTGCTGTATTATGAAGTCAATATCCTTGACCCTTATTGAGATAACTGAGATTTTTATTTTCTAATTTGGTGCTAGTAATTGGACCATCTGAAGATTCTACCTATTCCCCTGAGTTGTGGATTGGCTGTCACACAATTGTTTAAGCCTATCTTCTATCATTTCATTGTTTGTGGGTCCTGTAGTAGTGGATCCCTGATCTCAGTCCTACATGGATAATTTATTTTTTCTTTAATTAAAAGTAAATATTATGATACTATTGCTCTTTCATTAATTCTTAACTTTTTAACTTTAGGTTGGTTTCTCATTCTTCTCCCAGGTACTTTTAGATGCTCAAATCACTGAGATTACCCCATCATTTTCCTTATATCAGTCTAAAGCTGTAAATTGATCTCAAAACATGTATTTAGCAAACCATAACCAATAATTAACAACCCCTGATTTTGATGTGCTGTGGTTTTATTTTAGTACAGTTCCAAATACTTAAACATTCTCTTGCCAACATGATGTGCTCGGGTAAAGATGGCACAGAGATTAGGAAGTGGCTAACCAATGACTGGTCCAGCTTGAGACTAATGCCACAAGATGGAGCCCTTCCCAGGCACTGCCTGATGAATCAGAAACCAGAGGCTGGATGGATCAGAGACTAGGATAGAACCAAGCATGACTGGCAATAAAAATGCCAATGAAGTGATGCCTAATGATATTCTGCTATATGCACAGATTAGTGCTGGACCCAATTGTCATCAGAGAGGCTTCATCCAGCAACTGATGGAAACAGTTGCAGAGACCCACAGCCAAACATTAGGTCGAGCTTGGTGAATCTTACTGAAGAAGGGGAGGAAGGACTGTAGAAACCAGAGGAGTCAAGGACATCACAAAACACCACAGAATCAATTAACCTGGATTCAGGGGCTCACTGAGACTCAACCGACAATTAGGGAGACTGCAGAGGTCTAACCTACGGCCTCTGGTTATGTTATAATTGTGTAACTTGGTGTTTTTTGTGGGATTCCTAACAGAGGGAGCTAGGGAGCTGTTTCTCATGCTTTTGCCTACTTTTGGGACCCTTGTTGTCCTATTGGGCTGTCTTGTTGAGCCGTAATAAATGAGGACATGTGCTTAATCATATTGCAACCTGATATGCCATGTTTGGTTGATATCCCTGGGAGATTTTCTGCGGGGAAATGGAGGAGTGGATGGAAAGGGAGTAGGTTCAAGGTGGGGGTGGAAAAGGTGGGTGACAGAGAGAGGGAGGAAAAACTATGGTCAGGATGTAATATATGAAAGAATTATAAATTAATAAAAAATCTCTTTAAGATTTCCATTTGAGCCATGGATTATTAGCTGGAGGCAAACTATTTTGTTGTTGCTGTAAAACCAGAGTATGAGTAATTCTAAGCTATTAGAATTGTGTTGTTTAGTTTCAAATATCTTTAGATTTTCCAGGTAGCTTTGTTGGTGATTTCTAATCTAATTTTTGTCAGAGAACATGTATTTTTATTGCTTGGATACTAGGATACTATTTCATTTAGTAAGACTCATTTTATGACCTAGAATGCAGTAAAATATTCAGGTGCATTTGGAAAGACTATATATTCTGCTACCTGTGGTTTGTGTGTCTATGCATATAAATTAGATCAAGTTGGTTGATAGTGTGGCTTTCATTTCTAACATCTCTCAAGATTACTTCTTACTTCTCCTACACTGATAGAAAACCCTGTTGGATGGGAGGCACCAAGCCTAAGCGTGGATTTCCCTCTTTTTAGACTTCTGTTTAGTTCTTGGTCCGGGCAGCAGAGTCAGTGCATGTGCACATACAGACTTTCAGGACACCAGCCCACAGTTATCTGAAATATCCTCTATTCTAGGTTGTGTTCCTCCTTCTGAGATTTTCATCTCCCACTATCTTAGCTCCTGAGTACTTAAACAATAAACCTCTTCCATCTTTGAATCTACTGTAGAGCTTAGTTTTCTAATATCTGTTCTTACGTTTAGATCTAGTCTATAAATCTCTGTCAGTTGGATACTGTAATCCATTTAAATATTATATAACCATCACGTTTGGGCCTAAGTCTGCTACTGTCTTAATGTGTATGCTCTGATTCATCCATCATTTTCTTCCTATTTTTTTATTATTCCTGGATTATGTTAGACTGAGTGTTTATATTTTCTATTTTTCTATATTTTCTTATTTTAACTTGTTATATCTTATCAGATACTCTGGAGTTTGATATATTTTAAACTTGCATTGTCCATGTGGCATATAGGGTTTAACAGCGCTTCAACAATATTATTTGGTTCCCCTCATGCTTTGTGTTATTTTTATATTAAATTCTGTTTGTTTCATATTTTACTTAATAATGCATTGTCATTACTTCGCTTTTAAAGAGCTTAGAGGGCAAACTGTTAAATTTACATGCATGTTTGTTATTTCTAATTTTCCCTCCTTTTTGCACATCTATGTTTCTGTGTGACATCTCTATTCTTCTACCTGTAATTTTTCTTTACCCTTTTCTGAAGTGTGAATCTGCTGATTACAGATTCAGATTTTCTCTGAAAAAAATGTTTTGCTTTTTCTTATAGAAGATATTATCACTAGTTATAAATTGCAGGCAGGAGGACTTTGCATTTTCCCTCACATTTTTCCAAATATCTTTCCACTGTTTTTAGGCTCCATAGGTTTATAGTTTTCAACAAATTTGCAAACTTTTGGCTTTTAATATGCAGATTGTTTTCCCCTTAGCGCCATCCTAAGGCTTCTATAAAGCATGCTTTAGAAAAGCTTGTGTTACTCCAGATTCTGAAGACTATTAGTTTTTATTTAAATGCCTCTGCACCCCCTTGCTTCAGTCACTTTAAATTCTAATGTTATTTTCAGTAGTGCTTGTTTTTTATTTCTGTAGGGTCAAATTGGCTTTGACAATCCATCCAGTGGAGTCTCACATGTGACTCTATATTGTTAGGCATAAATGTTACAGCAGGGCTGCATTCCTTTCCTCAGTAGACCCATGTTTTCTGTGAATGCAGAATGCGAATGCTTACCCACTGATTAACTTAGCCCCCCATTTATCAGCCTTTCAGTCTCCTCTGTGTTTGCTTCTCTTCACCAAGCATCTTCCTGAGCATGGACCATGTTCTGCTGATTCCTTAGTCTTATACCATTTGATTGACCGCTGCACATTGTGACTATGGCATAGTGGCATGTTTGGATTTTTTTCTTGTCTTCTCTTCATGGTTTTTGGACTCTACTTTTGGAAAAGCATTATCCAATTAGTGTTAGATCATGACTGCTGGCTCTTCCCACTGCATGGCACAAGTCATCTCTGTGGATACTTTGTTCCGGTTCAGAGAAGCTTAAGCACCTTTCAGTCCGTTGAGCTCTGCATGTTTTCAGTTTTTATGACTCAATATTTCTTTCTGTACCAGCTTTTAGAATGTTACTTCAGACACACAAAACTTTATATGTCTCTGAAACTTAAGAGAACTACTAACTGATCTGTAAATGTCTTCAATACAACTAAATCCTTTTGGGAACTCTTACCCATGATTCCTAACCATCTCATCTTCCTTGAGATCTGATTTTTGTTTCATAGAGATCAACAATTTATGTTTGGGTCTTCTCCCTATTTATAATCTTTTTTATTGGAAGAAAACTAGAACAATTGCAGAAATTACATTGGCTAATCATGCCAGGATTAGTTTGTTTGGCTTATATCTGAATACCAAAAATGGTTATTTAATATATGTTCCTGATTATCACTGGAACTAAAGTCTGGTCATCATATTCCATAATGGACCAAATTATGTGCACTACTGTAACTATTATGGGTGCTTTTCTTTGATATCTTCTTAGATGAGACTTTCTATATAATATGCATTGGAGGTGTAAGGAAGTTAGAAATATTAGAAACTTGACACACAACACAGTTGTTCTTTAGATCTAGAGTTTTGACTGAGAAATCTTATTTACATGGTGACTGATTTAATCAATGATATCCTAGCCTCCAGATGAAAATCTAATGCTATACTAGTTGTTCTGAGATTTCTGTGGCTCTTAGAAGAACAGGTGTGGAGGTCTTCAAGTGTTGGGGATTAGTGGGAGGTGACACTCAGAAGAGGGCATCCTTTTCTCAAAAGAGAAGGGGAAGAAAGAATGAGAGGACTTGTGTGACGGGTACTACACGGAGAGGAAGGAGTGATACTGGGTTATAAAATGAAAGAATAAATAAATTTTAAAATGAAGTTAGAAGGTTACATTTTTGCATGTGAGAAGGTGCTATGTAGCTAGAACTGGGAGAGCATGCTACAACAGAATCTTATTATTTAGGACTTTTATTCAACCACACTTTCCAATATTTATGCTTTAGTTTAGCCTGTTCCTGAATTTAGGCTTGCCTGTTAGTGCCCATAAGAGCTTAAATGCATGCTCAATGTATTATTGTGTCAGGTGCAGGAAGTTTTCACTTCTGGAATAAGCTATTCACTGTGTTCTCCTGCTGAAGACCATACATGGCACTGTGAGAAAGTTCTAACTAACCACTTGAAAAGGGAATCTAGGAATGCAGGCAATAATCTCAAGTGAGCTCCGAGTTTACATTCAGGATCAGATAGCTGTCAATGGAGGTGATTTTCATCTTATCAATGGATCACCAACATTAGCTGACCTATCTTTGCTAATGCTATAGGTTAAATACATGAATAATAATGATGGTGGAAATAATAATACCTCGTACATTACATCTTTATGAAAAGAAAATTTTTTAGCTCCTAAGCTTTAGTGTACTTGCTGTTGATGTATTAGTCAGTTGACACATCTTAAATAATTTCCTTGATTTATTATTAGTACAGGCAACACAGTGTTGGGAATTTGTTTGAGATGAGATAATTCCTCTTATAAGTGTATATGTATGTGTATATATGTATATATACACACGCACACACACAGAGACATATATATATGTATATATATATATATAATTATTTCATCAACTTTTGTCTTACTCACATATTTCTCTGTACTCTTCTGTAAATCACCTACATGTTCTGTGTTGGATCTCTTACAGTTATTAATGACCATCAAGTGATTTAACCAAATAATTGAATAATAGTAATTCAATTGAAACCAATTTCTTGCTTATAGATAAAACTTTGGAGCAGTGAATAGAGAGGTGAATTCAGTGACTTTAAATGTCATTGTTGTATTCTTGGCATGGGGATGATATCTGTGTTTGGGTCCCAGCATTTTTGTAATTCAGAAGAGGCTCTTACAAGTTAGAAGGCCTTATGTTCAGTTTGGCCAAGGGTCTGCACAGCATACTGGGGATAAGTGACAGATGAATACCTGTCCCCAAGTATTTATTCCTCCCCAAGACTCAAAGAATTATAAAGGTGGAAGAAAGAATGTAAGATATAGGAGACAGGGAGAAGGACTGTGAATGACCATTTTTCTTTTAACAGCTAGCCATTGCAAACAGAATGGATTCATCAACAGTCAGCTATAGCAGCCAAAGAGATAGCTTAACACTTAGTAGCACTCGTTGCTCTTTCCAGAGGACTCAGGTTACCAGCACCTACATGGTGGATCACAGCCAGCCATGGGACCCATTTTCTATGCCCTCATCTGACCTCCTTGGGCACCAGGCACACACACATGGAAATAAAACATACATGAAGTAAAATGAACAGTCATCCATAGACAGAGGAAAGGAGCAGAGACTGTATTAATTCATGCTGATGCATCTGGTACTAGTAGATTCTGAAAGAAGAGGGATCGTTGCTTACCAGCTGAGGAATGATCCTACCAGGGTTTGATATGTCCAGTCCAGTGGTCAAACAGGTACATCTGGTTAATCTAAATGGATCAGAAACCAAAACCAAAAGGAATGTGTCCATGGAGGACAGAGGGTTGATAAAGATGGTAGGGAGATGAGATAGGATGTGTGGAAAGAACTCTGAATGGATGGTATACATATATGAAATTGTCTAAGAACAAATAATAAAAATTATAAAATGAAAAAAAGAAACTTTACAATTAAAAAAGAGAAGTTATAAACTCGTCTGATTGCAATCTAATGGCTAGTACTCCGCTTCTGTTTACCATATATCATTTCCATTAGTCTCTCTTGTTAGTAATAAACAGACCATGTGTGTTAATATTCAGATGACCATGAACTCTGTGCTGAAGAAGTTGTCATTTCTATTTGCAATAGAGCATTAAGAACAGTAAAGCTGTTCAGTCATATAGTAACTTGAATTTCAGGCAATAAAAATGGCATGTACCTTTCTAGGTTCTATGTCTGAGAGCCTCCCTGCTATGAAAAAGAAAGCCTGTGAAGAAACTCCTCTTGGTATGTCTTGAATATTGGTGTTACTCTACAATTTGTGTTGAAACAATACTCAGTGCAGTAGCATTAAGAGATACATGAGGGACTAGAGTGATGGCCTACTGGTTAATAGCACATACTCCTCCTTCAGAGAATTCATTGCAGTTCCCAGCACCCACTTGGCAGATCACAATCATCTGTAACTCCAACACCAGTCCATCATGGGTAGCAGGCACTCTTCTGGTGCATACACACACACACACACACACACACACACACACACACACACACACGTGTGTGTGTGTGTGTGTGTGTGTGTGTGTGTGTGTGTGCAAAACACCCATAAACATAAAGATAAGATAAAAATGCCTTTAGGAAGGCTCTAGACTACAAAGATGTCAGCAATATGTCAGGACTGGTGTAAGGAGGCAGGAGAGAACAGGCTGGATCCCTTTTTTGCTATCCCATCTTTGGCCATGTGAAAATTCAAGGACAGAACAAGAAACATGGTCTTCACCTGTCCCTAAACTTCTTTCTGCCTTGATTATGAACTTCTGGCTCCCAAAACTGTGAAAGCAAGTTCTGTTCTTTAGACATTACTCAGTCTGTGATACTGTATTACAACAGCAGGAACACCGTGTGGTCTCATGGCCATGTTTTAATCTTGTATCTCATTGTGTAACAGGGCCAGACAGTGGAAAGGAAAGGTTCCTCCATTTTGTATGCTGAGGTCATAGTGGGTTTAACTGAAGTTTGACCTTCTTGATGGAAAGTCCCATGAAAAATTACCAAACTCTGTTCTAGGAACCTGAGTTAAGATGAGCCAGCTACCTTAGCTTCTATTATACTGCTTGCTTCTGTAAATCCCTGCTGTATCTGCTGAACTTGAGGTCAGGACATGATTTCTAGCTTCAAAAATCTCATGTTTTGGACACTCAGAGTGACATCCACATCCCAAATTCTTTGATGCAGTCAAGGCTGCTTAAATAAAGACTTTCAATTGGCTGTGAACTGTGTCTGATCAGTGATATCTGGTGAACCTCCCTTAACAATTATCTCCACTGAGGAGGTATTATATGTACATTTTAGGCCAGATTTTTATTCATTAAGAGAATTTTATGTCATAAATTACCTCTGTAGAGGTTACATTAGTAACTTTAGTTACATTAGGTCAACTTTAGTACTTTCCTTATTTTGTACCAGGTTTTAAAATACATGGCACTTTGTGGTTTATACTTTACCTATCATTGGGATATTTATTTGCCTTCTAATGGTTAGTGGAAAATATTTGACTTCCATTTTCATTTTATAAAATTATTTTGGTCTCTCTCTCACTCTCTCTCTCTTTCTATGTGTGTGTGTGTGTGTGTGTGTGTGTGTGTTGTGTTTGTGTGTGGTGTGTGTATGTGTGTTTACATATATGCATGTGTATCTGTGTAGATACATGAGTTAGAGAGATAGAGAGAAGTAGAGTTAAAGATGTCCATACTATGTTACTTTTAACTGGAAGACCTCATTTCGATGTGGGAGAATACCCATAGTAAAATACCAAACAAAGTTAGATTGTGGTTCATTAATTACAGTATGTATTCCTTTCCTTTGTGTTATAAACTTTATGTTTATAGTATATTATGAAGAGTCATCATCTCACTGGTCATTAGGATTATTTTATGAGATGGAAAGTGTTTGTGTATTGTATAATTCTGGCATTTTTTGCAGTTAGCATGAACAACTGTTCTAACTTAGGAATCAGTCAAAACAATTCCACTCTGTAGAAACCAGCAAGATTCAGGCCTGTGTGATGGTGGTAAGGATTTATACCATCAACAAGGCATTTTACATTTAAGTACACATTCCTCTTTGAATTCTTTCATTATTTCTTTTAGTTTTGATATTACAGCATAATACATCATTTCTCCCTTCCATTTCCCCCTCCAAAGCCGCCCAATACCACTCCTTGTTCTCTTTCAAACTCATGTCCTCTTTTTATCATTAATTGTTTTTACATACATATATGTATATACATACACGGTCATAAGTATAACCTGCTTAGTCTGATTTCAGGAATGACCATTTGAGTTTGGATAACCAATTAGTGTTCTTCCCTCTAGCTTAGGTCTATTTCATTCTGGCTCTCTGTATCCCTTAGCTACCAATAGTTCTTTGTTGATGGTTTATGCCTGTTATTTTTTCCCCATCTACTTTGAAATGCCCTTGTTCAGCTTGTGCTCATGTGGTCATGTAGATGGGACTTTATGAAGACTCCCACTTCTATTATCCTATTCCTTTACCCCATGTGTTTCTATAACTGGCAGGATCATTTCCTGCCCACGTTTTGTTGCTTTCTTTGTAGTCCTGGAATGTTAATTTTATTAGTCAGGGCAAATTCCTTTGTATGTCCAAAATGGAGGTCACAAGTGGCAAAGAGCTATAAGCCATGGTTTACACAGAACGGCCTTCTAGGCATGTTAAGCATTTATGAAGCTCAGAGTGCTTTGGTGAAACAAAAGATACAGAAAAATAGTGTACAGAGCTGTCATATTCATGTCGGAAATCTAGATGGGCAAGTAAACACTAGTAGATTAAACAGATATTCTAGAAAACTGTGGAGTGTCAGGCAGCTGATAGAGGAGCCGATCTTGACAAGTCATTTTTGATTTTGACTGAAAAAGTCCTCGGAAACAAAACACATGGTACAAAAGACCCCACATCATAACCAGTACCAAGAGCCACAGAGAAAATGGAAAGAAGGCAATGAAGGATAATGAGTGTCACTGCCCCATACTGATCTTAACTTGGATGCAGGTAGGGTAAGTAACCAAAATTGAGGATGGATTGTGCTGAGGGAAACTGGCCTGAAGGATCAGTTTCCAACATCCAGACATGTCACTTGGCCTCCTGCTCCCTACAGAGTAATCTTCTCTCAGCCTTACTGTTTCACTGAGTTCTTTAAGTTGTAGAGAGGATAATAGGCTCTCTGTGTTCATCTTGACTGCTGACAAGATTGGATTAGAGCATCTTACCATATCAGTAAGTACAATTCTGAGATGTCCAGAAAGGATCAGCTAAAGAGGGAAGAGCCACCTGACTGTGGGTAGTGTTGTCCCATAACACATAAGGGGAGGGGTGGGACAGATTCTAAAGGAAAGARAAGAGAAGCTAGAAAATGCAGGCTGTATGTGTATGCTCTGTGTGTGTGTCCTCTCTCTGCTCCAACTTCCCCTCTCCCTCGCCCTTCTCTGATTCTTAGTCATCATTATGAGAGCTTCTATGTTCCTCCATGTGTCAGCTTCCACAATTGCCTGAAACCTCTTAAGCCATGGGCTTTAACTCTCCTGACATTGCTTTTCTCTGTTGTCTCTCATAACATTAGGAAAAATGAAGATGCTGTGATCATTCCTGCAATGTGTCCACAGAAACTGTTCAGTACAGGCTAATTGCTAGTTCTCTAGAATTAGTTCTCTCTACCTTTAAGCCAGTGGTTCTCAACCTGTGGGTCTTGACCCTTCTGGCAAACCTCTACCTCTTCAAAAAATATTTCCACTGTGATTCATAAGAGGGGCAAACTTACAGTTACAAAGTAGCAATGGAAATAATTTTGTGGTTGAGGTCACCACAATTCAAGGAGCTGTATATCAGGGTTGGAGCATTAGGAAGGCTGAGACCCACTGCTAAGTTCACTGAGTCATATATGTGCTTTCTCTAACTTCTCTCCTACACCTGCTTCTCCTCTTCTCTGTCTCCCCTTCCTGTTCTGTGATGTTGTTGAAATCCTGGGCTGATAGGGAAATGGAGCCCTAACACAGCACAAACAGAATTCTTGAATTTTCTTACCATTGGTGAAGCAAAGTGAACCAGTGGCCATGTTCTCCCTCTTGTTTTATCTCCCACCAAGGGACAGCTGGGTCAGGCTGACAAAGACTGAAGACAGGTTGCTGAAGCAGGTAGTAAAACTGGTGTGAGGCCATTTTCCCTTTCTCTTCCATCTGTAGCTCCTGAAATTAGCACAGAAATCTTCCCAAGTAAGCCTTGGAATTGCAATTTTCTCTCCAGAAAAGTCTTTGGGTCTCAGGCCCATTTCCATGGGCTGTTTCTCTATGACTTTGCTAACCCCATGCTACTGTATAGCAATCAAGGTGCCAATTCAAAGCTGTCCGTATTCCCCCAGTTACTCAAAATAAATTTTCAAACTCTTTTCCTGCTATTCAGTCCCTATCAGCAGATCACCAGTTTCCTCCCTATTTCATTCCTGCCCTTTCAAAGAACTTGCCAATCCAACACTTAGTCATTCAGTGTTTCCCATATACTCTCCTGGGAGTCGCCTACCTATGTGCTTAAAAAAAAACATTGTTTCTTATTTCTGGAATGTTCTTTTCTCCTCCTTCCCTCCATGATTGCACTTTCTCTAAACACCCATCTCATGTACTGTCTTTCCATGAAGCTCTACTCACAAGGCTTTTGGCTGGAGCCGCCTTGCTTCTCTATGGTCCTTTAGCTTTCTATGAACAGAACACTGGCACTTGGCATTCTCTTCAAAGGTCATGCTAATCTGAAATTCAGTTTTACCCCCAATAAAATCCCCTTAAAGATAACACATTATGTCTGACATCTGTACCCTTTTCCCCACAGTAGCTAATACCCATTAGGGAACTTGATGGATGAGTTTGGAGGCAATAATTGAGCTGTTGTACATATTATAATTGCTGATGATATATGGTGAGGTAACTTGAGGATGGAAAATTCTACCGTGCGTGGTCCCCCTGGATCCTCTGCTGCCTGGAGCAACACCGAGAACAAGCCCAGTCAGGAGTGGGCTGCCTGGAGACATGGTTTGAAAAGGATTCTAAGGTTGTATCTTTTGCTAGTAGGAGCCAGTGCTGTGTTTGATTGATAATGCCTCCCATGATATACATCAGAATTGACAGACAGGTCAAGCATTAAAGCATTTTGTTCCTATCAGATAGAGTGTTTTCATGTTGCTACAGAGCACTCTTGATGAATGGGATAAAAGGACTCACAATGGAAAGTCGCTCTCCTGACATTTTCATGAGACCAGCACAGAATCAGAGATGTATAAACATGAGCTTTTACACCTGTGCCCCAGTTCCTGATTCAGGGACTTATTGTTTAATAAATGCCTAGGCCATAAGCTTTGGCTTGTTCCCCAACTAGCTTGTAACATACATTAATCCATTTATAGTGTTCCGTGTCTGCCATATGGCTGCCTCTCCTCAGTTTCACATGTTTAACTTCCCCTGTGTCCGGGGGGTTGGGGGGGGAAGAGGGGCGAGGAATCCTTCCCATGCTTCACTGTCTCCCAGAGTTCCTGTCTCCCCGCTGGATGTCTCACCTTCTATTCCACTCTTTCCCATAGGCCATAGGCTTTTATTGGTAGGTGATGCTCCTGTACAGTACACAAGAGATTATCCCTCTAATATTGGGCCGGAAGCTTGGAGTAAATTGCAGAATTTCTAATTCTCCACATGTGAAAGTAGTTATCAATACTCATTATGCCTGTCTCATACCCAGTAAAGAAATTATGCCTCCTGATTACAAAAACAAAATGAGACTCACTTTCATAAATCAGCTTATTATATCTGAGTTTCAGTCACTTTGATTGTCCACATCCAATGTGTCTCTGTCCTTAGCATCCAGCCTGGTGGTAAGTCTCCATCTGAAACAAACACTTTCTGACTGGATAGCACTGCCCTTCATGCTCCTTGATCATGTGGACACAGTTCATTTCCTGTATTTTGTACAATATTGACTTAATTCTCAGCCCACTTTGACTTTTTATTTTTAATCCAACAGGAGGTAGCTCATCAGGTCAGACTTTCTCAGTTTTGCATCATTCCAGGTCTTGTATTTATTCCTCAGCTTATCCTCAAGAAAACAAACTACTTAAGGACAGCCTTCCCTATAGATAATCCCAGGGTCTTGAGCCATGTAGAATATTTATACTAATTGAGCATGTTCTTTGACAAACATGCATATCTCATACATTCTGTCACTCACTCACTCCTCATCCTCCTTATCTCACACCACTCCTCTGCCCCCCCTCCATAAGCCCCTGTCACAGATTAACATTTTGGTTTCTTTTGTGGCATAGTAAGTTTAACTAGGGATGTCTGCTTGACTACGGGTTTGGTGCTATCCATTCAGTCCTGGTGTCAATGAGTATTTTTCTGAAGATAATGTCTGCACCCCCTTATTATCTACAGGTATCCAATAACCATCATGGAGAGATAGGGCCTCTGTGCCCTTCCCCATCAATGCTTGACTGTCAATAGACTTAAGTCTTGTGCAGTCATAGACCTAGTTTTGTGCAGTCACAGACCTAGCCTGGAGAGGTCCACTGCAGGCTACCACAGTTTCTGTGAGATTGTGGTTGCCATGATGGCATCATGCCCAGAAAAAAGCACTCTTCAGTCCCTTTCCCTACCTTCTAGCTTTTAATATTCATTCTAGGCCCCTCTTCTGGGTTGTTCTCTCAACCTCCAGGTAGATGGCATAAATATCCTGCTTAGGGCCTAGCACTTGCCAACACTCAACTTATTCTCAGAACTTTGAGCAGCCGTGAATCTCTGTATTCAACGTGGTTCACTGCAAAGAGCAGCTTCTCTGGGTAAGGCCAAAAGTAACATTTCTCTAATATACATATATTAACATATGTATATTATAACATAATATTTTGATATGGTATCAAACAAATATTTTGAATAAATAATATAAATAAATAATATAATAAATATTTTGAAGAGAGTTTGATGCTATATCAACTTGGCTAAATAAGAGTAATAAGTTCCCCAGTCCAGCCATGAGGTTTTTTTCCTTGTTTTATTGGATATTTTATTTATTTACATTTCAAATGTTATCCCCTTTCCCAGATTTCACTCAGCAAACCTCCTATTCCATCACCCCTCCCCCTACTTCTATGAAGGTGCTCTCCCACCCACCCACTCCCACCTCACCTTCCTCACAGTAACCTATACTCGGGCACTGAGCCTTCATAGGACCAAGGGCCTCTCCTCCCACTGATGCCTGACAAGGCCATCCTCTCCTACATATGTAACTTGAGCCATGGGTCTCTCCATGTGTATTCCTTGGTTGGTGGGTGGTTTAGTTCCTGGGAGCTCTTGGAAATCTGGTTGGTTGATATTGTTGTTCTTCCTATGGGGTTGCAAACCCCTTCTACTCCTTCAGTCCTTCCCCTAAGTCCTACATTGGAGTCCCCGGGCTCAGTCCAATGGTTGGTTGCAAGCATCTGCATTTATATTTGTCAGGCTCTGGCAGAACTTCTTAGGAAACAGCTATATCAGGCTCTTGTCAGCAAGTACTTCTTGGCATCCACAATAGTGCCTGGATTTGGTGACTATATATGGGATGGATCCCTAGGTGGGGCAGTCTCTGGATGGCCTTTCTTTCAGTCTCTGCTCCACACTTTGCCCTCATATTTCCTTTAGATAGGAGCAATTCTGAGCCAACCAATTTGGAGAAAAGTGGGTTGCCCCATTCCCCAACCAGGGGCCTTGCTTAACCTCTGGATCAGCCATGACTTTTTGGCAAATTTTGTAGTGCCAGATATGAATTTCCTCCTGTGGAGTTGGCCTCAAATTCATGTGGAGAGTGGTTGGTTACATATTTAATAATTATGTCACTATTGCATTAGTGGACACATTATACCTAGTATGTTGGTATTATGCAGTTCAAATGGCCACAGATGGGTGATATTGCTGATACCTTTTACTCCCAGTTGTCTACACAATACATATTGACACCATGAAAACTAGCCAGCACATCTTCGCCAACATCTGCTGTCTCCTGAGTTTTTAATCTTAGCCATTCTGATTGGTGTGAGGTGAAATCTCAGGGTTGTTTTGATTTGCATT
>BDUI01000018.1:1558890-1573277 GCA_002335545.1 Apodemus speciosus
GGGGGTATGTGTGTGTGGGTGGGTGGGTATGTGTCTCTGCACACACATACATTGACCACAGGAAGAGGTCGGGTGTCTTGCTCTACCACTTTCCCCCTTATGCCTTTAAGATTATGGTCTCTCACTGAACCTAGAACTAGGATGATTAAGGCCCTGTGGTCCTACTGTCTCTGTTTTCCCCACCAGTGCTAGCTATATAGCACTTGTGTGTGATATGTGTGATGGTGCCTAGCACTTTTTGAAAATACAGGTAGGGTAATCTGAACTCAGGTCCTCAGGCTTGGTCGTCAAGCAGTCTTGCCCTCTGAGCCATCTCTCCAACCCAAGACATAGATTTTTCATAGACTTTTAAGTCAGGGAGCAGGGTACTCTAAGAGACATGCTTCAAAAGATAATACTGGCCTTAGTGTAGAAAATAGACTAGAAATGAGCGAGCTATGAAGCTCATTATTGTGTGGAGAGCTGTGAAGAATAAGTCCAAATGCAGTGAGCTGGGAGTGCTGGCTCCCGGTGTATGTTGATAACCAGAGAGTGTTTTTGACATTACACAGCTGAATTCTGTGAAACGAACTATTAATCCTGGGACTCAGGCTAGACTCAACTGTCAAAACCTGGGTCGGATGACCATGGGTGACTGACATGAGGGAGGAATTTTACCAGAAACTTGGGAAAAGCTAGACCTTGCTTTAGCCTAGACATTTCTCTTTCTTGGGAAGGTTTCAAGAAAGAGTGAGTTACAAAAATTCAAGTTGAAAGTAAGAATATCACCCTGACCTTTTCCCTCAAACTCCTTCTAGATAGACTTGGTTAAAATAGCAGTAAGAATAACATTGTCTCCTATTGTTAGCAGATCTTGTGTTTAACTCTCTTCTGTAGAAATATTGGCAAAAAATTAAACTAAAACAAATAAAGACAATAGCAAAAAGTGAGCTGGAAAGTGGTTTAGTGAGAGTGCCCCAAGGACCTGAGCTCACATCCCCTGAACCTACACAAAGCTGGTTGCAGTAGCATACAAATACGCATGCATTTGTAACCCTGGGACTCCTATGGTGAGAGTGGAGGGAGAGACAAGAGATTCTCTAGAAAAGTGGATTATAAAACAACACATGCTGGGCTGTACAAGAAACCCTTGTATCAAATCAAGTGGAAGCAAGGACAGATACTTGAGGTTGTCGTCTGACTTACACTGTGGCACACATCCACACCAATTCTATTTATTATACTTACAACTATGAGGTTGTCTTCTGACATACACATACCGTGGCACACACCCACACCTCCTCTATCTCCTTATTCTTGTGACTATACATATATTATGCATACATCAAAAGACTAAAATGTGGAGAGCACATATGTACACACATGAGGAGGCATGGGCAGAAAGCAGGTGGGGACTCCTCTCTGATAGGGTATATTAAACCATGGGGTCTTATTCTAAGAGATAAGAATGCCTTCTCAACAGAATGCAGGCTTCATAGGGCAGGGGTCGTATCTTATTTGTAGCTGTACTCAGAGAGATTGAACACCTTCAACCTGGTCTATTACTTACTCTACCCACCCACCCTGTCCATTCACCACCTCCTTTGTCCAATGAACATCATTGCTGATGTTGTAACAGGGTCATTGCATTCTGAATTCACAGTCTACCATGAGAAAGAGACAATCATTGTGATATGGAAGTTCTTTTCAGATGAATGACAGCTTTGCATGAGAACATTTTGAAATTGGTTCCAGAATCTAGGACAAGGGAAGATGGGGAGACAGAGGCATCCACCTATATCCTACTGTGTTTCTATTTTGAGACTACGGTTATTTATAAGGAGTAAAACATAACACTCTGCTGGTAACCTCATTGGCAGCATTCAGGTAGCATCGACATGGAACTATATTTTTAGAATGATGCTTATTTGGCAAATTTAAATGGTGATAAAGCCTCATTAATATGTATAATCTAAGCTTCTCCTGAATTCAGTAAAGTGAAGAGTTAGGTATATAATCATTTTAAAAATGCTAGGTTCATGGAATTCATTTGTATAATCTGCCATATAATACCTGCTTATCATAATTTTGCTTCGATCATGAGTAAACTAGACAGGAAAAATTAAAATCTTTCAGACTGTGCAATTGCAGTTCTTTCACAGTAACACATTCAGTTAAATCCTTAATTAAGTCTTCATGCTTGTTTTACAATAATACATTTTATGGATAGAATTATTTTAAAAATATTTGCATTAATAAGAGGGACATAAGCACTTCCCCCAAAACAGTTATAAATCCATTTCCAATATGTCTTATGTCTACCCGATGCACTGTCTGATGTTTGCCTTCCTGGTGATGTTCTGGGATTATGTTAATGTGTAGTTTGCATGATTCCTGAAGAAGAACATTGCTGATGAATCAGAAGAGGGAAAATGATAGTGTAAGAAACATATTGTTATGGATCATTTTCAATGTGGGAAGAGCTTGGAGTTCTCAGAGTTATAGGAGGCTCCAGGCCCTTACTTACCCTGGCTGGAAGCTGGGCCTACCTGTCTCAGGACTCTTGGAGTGGTAGAGATTCTATGACTAAGCCCAGGATTAGAAAGGGGACAGAGGCAGCCTCAGGCCCCATATTGTTCATTAGCTGAGACTTTGCATCTTAAGACAGTGAGAGGGAATTTGGAAAGGGTTAAAATCTGGCTTATAGGAAAAGATGATCAAATTTCTCTCTATCTGTTGCCAGATCAGTGTGTAAGCTATTGTTTTCTTTCTCTATGCTGATATTACTTTCCATAGAATTGCATAATAAGGACTGTCTTAATTTTACTGGATGCTTGCATTTATTATTATCTTTTTCCAACATTTGGGGGTGACTGATGGGGAAGATTGGTACTTTTCAATGGTGACTGGCATGTGGATAACTCTTATGTTGCAAGTTGAAACAGAAGATAGTGATCCTTCTCTTTTCTCCCCCTTCCTTCCTGTCTCCACTTCACAATTTATTTATTGTATTTCCAGAATTTTTTCGTGTCAACAAAGACACACAAATCCATACAAATTCAGGTAAAGTCACAACAATAACTTGTGGTGATATGTTATCTATATCGTCATCTCCATGGGACTTAGGCACTTCTCCCATCTCTAGCCTAAAATCCTCTAGGCCTATGATCATTAACTCAAGGAGTTAGCTTCATGCTGCCCATATGTTGATAGCACATATCTTATTTGTTGGGAATTCAGCGAGTGCCTCCATTGTGAGCGAGCAGTCTGGGTGTTTGCTGTTATCATCATGATGTGGATTAGAAATGATCTCCCTGCTTCTCAGAATATACCTTCTCAGATCAGACAACAACACAAAGTAGGTAGAAATGCATTCAGAGCCCTGCTTTGTGAATTTACTTTGCTTATTGCATTTCTCTGCTTGGAAATGCAGTTGCTTTGGAAGTACTCAGATCATGTAGAAAGACCTACCATCAAGATGGTAAGCTAGTCAGTGGGGAAAAGTGATAAAGTTGATTAAAGTTGGATAGCAATCTTGGAGTTTTTCTCATCCACAACTTCATGGAAACAGTTTCACTCTTTGCAAAGTCAAGAGAATGTTTTTATCCTTTTCATTGGTGTTGTTCAACACATACACACAAGAAGGGAACCATGTTGCTTTAGTAGAAGCTTGGCGGTTATTTGAAATAAAGTTTCATCTTAAAAAAATATAGAGATCAGTAATTACCAGGTATAACATCTTTTTGATTATATAATAACCAAGAGGTAAAGTTGAACAATGGAAAAAGTATAAAATACTAAACAAATACCAGATTGTGTCAAATGCTACTTTCATTTCATTTTGAAAAGAATTCTTTTAATTTTCCATCTAACTCATAAAAAACTGAAAAAATATTATTGATAACTATACATGCCATGCTTTACAAGTAAAACTCACACGGTATTTTATCTCAGGTGTAGAGTCAGTCCTGTTAGAGAAAAAAGCATGTACACATGCGCGCACGCACACACACACATACACACACACATACATGCATGTATACACACAGATTTCCAGAGAATTCTCATTTCTCTGATTCCTAGGGTTCAAAGGATGAGCTAGTTCCTCTGTACATGGCAAAAGTGTAGGTTTGTTGAGCTCCAAAGAAAAGGGTTTTTGTTTTGTTTTGTTTTGTTTTGTTTTGTTTTTTAATTGCAAGAGGACAGAATTGGCTTTGGCTAATTTAACAGAGGAGAAATTTGTTGCAAAGCATGAGATGGCTTCAGAGTTGGTGGGAGTTTGAAAAAGTGAGCTTGGGAAAAGTTGGGGATTGAGGTGGTTCCATTCAGGGCTTCTTTTCTAGCACTATTAGAATGCAGTACTTTCCTAATGTATCTCTAGTCTTCTGTTAGGTAAAGTTGAGTTTCCTAGAAGGGATCCCTTAATGATTTGTTTGTTCCCATGCTCACTCTTGGAAGGAGAGACCTCCATCAACTGCTCAACTCAGCAGTGCCCAAAGATGGAGTGAGAACCGACCTTAAAAGAAGGCAGATTGGCCAAACAGCAGGCAAATGGCCCATGCTGTGTTCCTCACTCTGACCCTCACTGGTGTTCCTAGCCCTGAGTGGAGAGCTTATCCAGTACTCTCAGATAGCTCCCATTCATTGAACAAGAAGAGCATGACATGATGTCATGAGCCTCTGATGTCATGCCTGAAGACCTGGGCCTCAGAAAACCTGGATCTCAAGCTAGTTGGTTTAATTCTTTTTGTAACTCACTTACCTATTTTTTGTAGCTTGAGTTTTCCCTCTTACCTATCTCACTGAGTTGCTCTACATGCACTTTTTGACTATGTGAATGCCTTTGAAGGCTTCTAAAGAGTCATAGAATACTTCTGTGAGTTTTAGAACCCTGGGTGAGTACAAAACCCCAGGGAGGGTTAGCAAGCTCCGTTTACACCTCAGATTCTAAGCATGTACAGCCTTTAGACACTGACCCTCTGTCATGCCATATACCTGCCCAGATAGCTATGATGTGGCCCAATGCATCAGTAGATGACAATCTCATATGCTCTGCTAGATATTGAGATCAATGTCACTTCAGGGATATCTGTTCTTGAGAGATTAGTTTGGTGGTATGCCTAAGAACCCACCATATTTGATCTTACTCTGAAAAGCAAAACCTCTATCATTTTAGGAACACTATTTTATGTTTCTGGTTCAAAGTGCTCCTTAGGCCTCAGGTATCTCTCTGGATCATTTTATCCATTATTTTTTGATTTTTTTGAAATTATAATAAAACTACATCAGTTCTATCTTTTCATTTTTTCCATTCAAAAGCTCCCATGTACCCATTTAAAATCCATGGCCTCTTTCTTCATTGATTATAAACACACACACACACACACACACACACACACACACAGAGACACACACACACAGAGAGACAGAGAGAGAGAGACAGAGAGAGAGACAGAGACAGAGAGAGAGCAAATGTTCTGTTTCTCTGCCTTTTATGAATTTTCTATTCAAACTTCCACAGGTACTTAGGTATATGAATTGTGTGATTTATCTGTTATGACTGGCCTCTGCATTTTAACTGATTTTTTTGTAGTAGTCTCTGTTGCAAACATAAGTTTTCTTGATGATGGATGAAGACTAGATTTATCTGTGGGTATATGAAAAATATTTAGACTTATGCTGTTTTAGTGAAGTTGTAATTGTAGGTTCTCCTCCAAGATCAATAACTTCATTAAGCCTTGGGGCACCTTCCTAGGTTTTCATCACCAGACATGATTTCCCTCCTGTTGAGCAGGTCTTCAGTCCAGTTAGAGAGCTATTGGTTACTGCTAATTTATGCTATTGAGCAATGTCTATTGTTGCTGTGATCCATATGCATCATAGCTTGGTAAGTCTGCTGGTTGTTTCTTGCCATTGAAAACTTGCATGCATGGAACCTTCTGGTACCTCCTCAGGGAGGAGGCTTTCAGGTCAGTTCAAGTTCAGGGGTTTCTAGACTCTATGTCTGAAGTACATAGTATCTTCAGCAATAAGGACTTACAATTAATATATGGAGCAATGGTAACAACCACGGCCAATAGCAATGGCCCACAATGTTTTGGGAGTCTCTTGGACAACTGATAAATGACTTAAAACAGTACTTCCGGTGTTGGGGTTTTTGTTACATGTTCTGTGATTCTTGGGTATGCATTGTCATCCAGTGATAAATGTGTCCTGGGTCAAAAATGAATTCAGAGGAAGCAAGGAAGGATTGGGTGCTTTACTATGCATTGTATCTTAACCCATTAATGGAAGACCCAGTTCTAGTAAAACATAACACTCAAGTTTAACAGCTATGTCTTGCTTTCACAGGAGTTGACTCTTTTCAGTTAATGACTGAGTTTTCATTTCCAGGCTAGGCGGGTTTTCCGTGAGTTATGAGTGCCTGGTGCAAGCTGGCTAGTTAGACTCACAAATCATGTTCTTTGAAAGACTAGGTCTCAGTGAACACACTGGAGAGTGATCTAAGAAGAAATAACTTCAACTTCTCCACATGCATTCACACGTGTGTGAACATGTCTATAGGAATGTATGCATACCACACACGATACAAAAACATGAAAATAAAAAAGTAAATAAAAATGACTTTCCAGTGATGTGTAGCTCCTTTGTCTACAAAAAAAAAAAAAACAAAAAAACCCAAAAAACAAACAAACAAACAGAAAAAACCAAAAACACTTCCTGCTTCTCTGAGCCTCTGGCTTTGGCAGATTGACTGTCATCCCTGTCTTATAGATAATGAGCTTGAGCTATCAGCTATTTTCCTAGAGACGGTAGAGCTGGGGGCCACACTAGGTCACTGGGTTCTATGCTCCCCACTATTTCCCTTTGCCACACAGGTTCTTCCTAGTGTTACTTCTAGAAGCTTCCTACTTATACCAGGTCTGTCCCAGAGGCTTTGCATGCCCATAGATGAATGTGATTTGAAGAGCTTTCTAGCAACTATCATTGGGACATCTGGTCCTGCAGCATTATTTATGTCTTGCATTTTTTTCTCAGCCTCTGCCTAGTATATATAGTATGGTCAGTGGAGTCAGTGACACTTTACTGCTACACAGCAACACTCTTGAATCTTACTAATTCACCAAAGGCTGCATACAGCCTCCACTTTAGAACCAACCACCAGTCCCGTGCAGACCAGCTATAATTAAGTATTGATTTCACGTTATGTGAATATACAGAGGAACGTCTGCGTGCTGTTGTAACTGCTTGCAGACCAAAATGTGTGATTATCAGTGGGTGTCCTGTTGCTATAGATGGGGAACCCGACGTCTAATCTATCTAATTGTGCAGACATTATGGTACACCATCAAGAGCAGACAATTCATATTAAGAGAAACCATTCTGCTTCTGTTGCCATTGAGCTGCTTTTGTCTCAAGAAATAGGACACAGACTTCTTGCCTGCCACTCTTTAGTTCCAATTTAGTCCTGCCAGAAATGGAGTCTCGTAAAGTCCATTTGCCATATTGCAACATGCTATGACTTCAGACAAATGAGAAGCTAGGAATTATTTGTTCTGTTTTCTACTTTGGTTCAGGGTGTCACACCTCCGCACATTATTGTGGTTGCCTACCATTCCCAACAGTGTTCCTATCATTAACATTATCAGGAAATGTGGAGGTTCTTGGGTTCCCCATTACCTTTATGTGGCATTCATGGGCTCCTGGGCTTGATTGAGATGGCTGTGTTTTGGGCATTTGATAAGGGATATATACTTGGAAGAAGAGAGGGAGGGCTCTCATGACCAACAATGCAATGAAGGCTCTAGGAAGTGGAATCTGAGTCAATCCAAATTGTGTGCTTATTGATCCCCTGGTTTTCATGATTAGAAAATTTCTAAATAAACACATCAGGTGCTTCAATAGTGCCTTGGTTTATATGGAGTTTTCCATCAAGGATGGATGGTTGGGTGGGAATGTCTATGGAGATAGTGCCTTTACTCTCCCCATTGGCTGACTTATTGGTATTAAGTATGGAGCAAAGGGCCAGTTAAACAGTCCCATCTCCCATGCTGGCCTCCTGAAACATGGCAGTTTTCCTTCTTACCTCCCGCTTCCTGAAATATCTACCATCATTCTTGTCTTTCTTGTTGCAGTGTAAAGAGATTAAAGATAGCACTGTCAACAGATTGGTGTTAGGGGAGAAGTTTCTAATCTTGTGCACTATTGTGGGCTCTGTCCTTGAAGCTCATACTGAATTCCTCAGACTCCAACTTAAGTGTCACTATATCACATCCTATTCACCAGGGTGAGTTAAGAGTTCAGAGCAGGGAACAGCAGGAAATTGCCAATCACACCATAAAAGTGCCAGTGGCATCTTAAACATATCACTCAGGAATCTGAAACAAATGTATAAAATAAGAAAATTCCTATTGTATGTCCTCCCTGAATACATTTCAAGAGGGGTCTCTTATGAACAGATAACACTGTATAAGTTAGAAATGCTTCTATTGGTACCTAGATTTTTTTTCTTGAGACAGAGTCTCAGTAGYCTACACTGCTTTTAAATTTTCAGTGATCCTCCTGTCTCAGCTTTCTCTTAATATTTAGGTAGAAAATGGGAATTCAACATGAAAAAAAAACATATAGGCTTTGGGATCAGCTTCTGCTTCCAAAACTCTATGATACTGAACAAATAAGCCTTTTACCTTTTTACAGACTTGGTTGCTTGTCTTTGTGGTAAAATCCTGAGAGACAACTTTAAAGGTTGAAGCCATTTGTGGTACCCATAAGTTTCTAAAATAACACCTAGACCACAGTGGAGTATTAAAATGTGATGAGTTTAAAAGAGCCCATCTAGAATCTGATCAGGAGGCTTCTTCACAATAAGTACAAATTCTAAGGTCCTGTCTCTGAGGTCCTGACTCAGTAGGTTTGAAGAACCCTGAAATTGATGTGTTTAAAGTGACTAATGTTTTGGAAATATTAATGCTATGGAAATCACACCAGCTTTTCAGTGGACAAGGATACAGACAAGAATGCATTGTCTTCTAGAGCCGTGGCTCTCAACCTGTGGGTCTCAGCCCCTTTGGGGATGGGTCACATATGAAATATCCTACACATAAGATATTTATATTATGATTCATAACAGTAGCAAATTTACAGTTATGAAGTAGCTATGAAATACTTTTTTAGTTGGGTGGCATTACAACATGAAGATCTGCTTTAAAAGGTCTTAGCCTTTGTAAGGTCGAGAACCACTGTTTTAGAGTCTCCAGATTCAAAATAGAGCCCAGTTGGGAGCAACACAAGACAACAATTCCAGTTAATACAGGGAAATACTCTTTAAGAATAAGGTGACCAAGTGTGTTGTCCCCAAGAGTGGTGTAGCTTAGGTTGTTGGGCTGGCTACTGGGAAATTTATGCACAGGAAGTAAATACAAGTTCCTAGCCATTGTACCACTTAATTAACATTATTGTAGTTGGTTACCTACAGGCTTTGGTCTCTTGCAGGATTCTGGTAGCCATTGGAGGCCCTTAGCTCTTCATTTAAATTACAAAGTACTCTGCAAACCCTATGAGGGTGGTATCCAGCAGACAATAGTGCTAGAAAATAGAAGCAGGCTTTGTGTCCAGCAAGAGAAAGACATCAGGCCTAGGAGAAGACAGTAGGCAATGAAAAGAAAGGAGCATTGCCCAGTATGGACGAGGTCCGGGATAATCTGGTTCTGTCTTGAGGAGAAAGATTCTTTTACACTAGTGCCTAGCCAGTTCCTCAAGTGAAATTACCATTTCATACAAGTCAGTTTGTTTTTCCAACTTTCTCCTTGAAGTTTTAAAATTCTGGCTGTCTTCATGAAATAAAGGGAGTTATCCAGCGCATATTTCCCCCTGGGACCCATACGCATACTTTCTTATCTCTTGAAATTTATAATTACTATGACATATGTATGTGGTAGCCTCTTTTGATTTGCAATTGTTACCTGAGAGATTTGCATGAGAAATGTTATTTGGGTCAAGCATCAACATTGAACTATTTTCTTTCTTCCAAGGTTTCAAAATGATAGCACCATACCATATCACAAAGTCTAAATTCAATTTCTCTTATTAGCAGTTGGCTACTCCCATGTTTTGTTGGTTTGTAAGAGCATCTGGATGATATTTCATTCAAAGTTGATGTGATCCAATTATTAGATCCACAGAGTTTTAAAATTTGCTGATTCCAGAAACCCTGTTAAACTACTTCTTAAGCTTAAAAATTCATAGTAAACTGTGGTTCAATTGAGTCTGCCTAACTGCCTTCTTTCCTTCCTTCCATCTTTTTCCTTCCTTCCATCCTTCCTTCCTTCCTTCCTTCCTTCCTTCCTTCCTTTCTTTCTTTCCTTCCCTTTTGTCTTTCTTTCTTGACTCAGTCTCACTTTGTAGGATGGCCTCAAACTTATGGTAGTCCTCCTGTCTCAGACTCCTGAGTTCTGACATTATAGTCAGAAGCCAGTATGTTGACTCCTCATTTATGTCTCTGTTATATATCTGATCTCGGCTTGATTAGAAATTACTATTCAGGTGATGTTTAATTTTTTTTTCTTATTGAAACTCAGATTATCAGTAAAATACTTTGAACTGTAGGGTGCTTTGGGCTTGCTTGAGACCTAGTTCCAACAAGACTCCAAAAGGTGTAGTTTTGAGAGTCACATCTGCAACAGATTTCGCTGAATAGCACTATATGTTTAATAATAAAGTTTTTTCTTTTCTGTCAACTATTTCTTGTGGAACTATTCTCTGTGATGCTGAGGTTACCAAAAAATATCATTTTTCTGTCACTGCTGGTGTTCTTTTGGGCCCTACTTTTAAATGGATGTGCCTTTGGAAACCTAGGTGGTTATCTACATCTGAAAAGCACCTTATCCTGGGCCCCATCGGGTGACTTGGACAAAGCAATGCAATTTAGTTGGTGGAAATGGTATGTATTACGTTCTATAAGAGCTAGATTCCAGTAATAACTGCCTGACCCTGGTGATCCTGTTTTCAATTTTCCTCTTGAAGAATACAGCAAGCAATGCTGCCCAAGCATATTTTTCTGTCAAGTGTTCCCCAATTTGTGAGTTGCTGGGAACATTTTCTCTCTTCAACGTTGGAAGATGTGAACATCAAATACTCTTCCCCCAGAGTAACTTCTCATGCACCTGTCTCATAGCATATGCTGAATAGTAAGAAAGTTCTGCATGTGTGAGCATAGAGACAGAGTCACAGCTTTAATCTTGGTGCTAGGTGTTTAGCTTTGTTTGTTCTTTCTGACTTAAATATGAGTGCAGTGTTTGCTAATTAAAAGAACAAACAGCACCCACTGCAAACATCCAAATGCACTTATCACATCCTCCTCATGCAAAGCCCTCCCTGTGGCTCTGTTCTCAAGGAAGCCATATGATACATCCTGTTCAAAGTCATTAACAAAGGAGATGCCTGGGTGTCCCTGGTGAGAGGTTGTGGAGATATTCAATGTCACTTCCTCAATATTCCCTTACACCAGCTTGAGAATGTCAATGTGAAAAGATGATTAGTTTTTAAATCCCTTTTAGGGAATGCCCTGGATCTTTGTATAAATTGCTGGCCACTAGGGGCATAAATTCAAATAACCTGAGCATTTCTTGGCTTGGTAAATGCATTAAGCTGAATCATGATCTCAACCCCTTTCTCTTTTCCATTTAACTTCATTTTACACTAAAGAACAATTTAACATGATTCCCCTATGAGTGATCTAAGGATGTATCACAAGCTATCTCAAAACTTGACTTAAAACAAACAACATTTTGGGAGGCTGGGGAGATGGCTCAGTAGGTAAGAGCACTTGTTGTATAAGCATGATGACCTGAGTTCAATTCACCTGAACCCATGTTACAAAACAGTGTGATGACACAATGACTGTAACCCTAACACTGGACTGGGGAAGAGGACTCAGAGGGTCACTGGGCCTTACTGCTTTCCAGTTCACTGAGAGGCCATTTCTGAAAGGACAATTTGGAGAGTTATAGAACAGGACACATGGTATCCTCCTCATCTCCATGTGCAGACATGGCAGACATGTGTAGACACCCTGCCCCACCCAGAATAACTAACAATTTTTAATGTCATCATAGTGTCTGGGGGCCAGGAATAGAGGAGGTGGACATCTAAAAAGTCCTGCCTCAGTCTCTCTGGAGGCAATGCTTGGGATGTAAATAGGAAAGTAGCCTAGAGTTTCACTCACCTGGGGGTAGGTAGGGGGCTTCATCCTCTTTTTGTGAGCCTAGCCTCATGGTTTCCTCTGTATCCTTAGAATGTAAGAATTGGTTTTTTTACAGCATGAGAAAAGAATGACAGACAGATCAGACAGATTAGATAGATAGATAGGTAGATAGATAACATTTAAATGATAAAATAGATAAATAATAGATTATAGATAGATAAAAGATATATAGATAATAGATAAATGATAGATAAATAATAGATCATAAATAAATGATAGATGATAGATAAATGTTAGACAACATAAATAATAGATCATAGATAAATGATAGATAGATTAGATTAGATAGATAATGGGTAAATGATTTATAATAGATCATAGATAAATGATAGATTAATAGATAAATAGATAATGTGGGAATTTTTAAGTTGCTGGCTTTCTTCTTTCTATTCAGTGTAGGACCTCAGACAACAGGATGGCGCTACCAGAACTGAAATGGCTCTTCCTATCTCAATTAAGCTAATCAAGGTGATGTCTCCCAGGCATGCACAGAGACTTGTCCCTCAGGTGGTTCTTGATCTTGTCAAGTTGACAATATTAATACACAGAGTGTTTGGTCAGCCTTTCATATAAGTCCATGTTTCCAACTGCTGTCATGTTACATTCTGGAAAGATTTTTTTTCTTAGTCAGTAAAAAGGTGACAGTGTAGACAGATGTTATGTCCCTGTCAACACCTCATCATCAACTTTGCATTGTCTTGAGGATGATCATATAAAGGGACTGACATTGATTTTATAAAATTGGTGAAAAAGAATGCCTCTCTCGCATTCCTCGTTCTCCTTGGCAAGACAAATTGAAACAAACCAGGTTGTGATGAGCAACATGCAAAGAAGACTGCATCTGCACAGGCATGAGCTTCGGGGTGAGACTGCTGGTTTATATCTACTGTTTGATAAACTCCAAATGTCTCCACGGTATTATCCTAAGTCCTAAGGAACCTTATGGGGCTCACTATTTTCTTCCTCTTTTAGACTCATGCATAATAAAATAGATAATTTTTATGCATTTCTGTGATAGACTATTCTAGCCATTACCATGATTAAAATCCTATCATGGCCAGAGGCTCCCTCTTTGACTATATCTCAGTAGCCACACCCTCTAGCAACCCTTGACCCATCCAGCCTCTGACCTCTGCCCTATCTATCACCATAGTGATATGAGAATGGCACATAAATGGTTCTATATGGTGGGCAGTCTTTGAGCTCAAGCCTTTTCATCTAGCACAGTGCTTTTGTAATCATCTGTGGTTCTATGAAGATCAATAGTGTATTTCCTTTTATTTCCTGGTTGAATTTCTGTCCTATGGATGTCTTGTAATCTGTTTACCCACTCCCCTGCTACGTTTATTTGAGTACTTGTCAGTTTTCAGTCATCAACAGTATCACTAACATAGTCATATGCAAATGTTTGTTGAGTGTAAATTTTTTATTTCTCTAAATTAAATATATAAAAGTGTCATTTGTGAGGCACATTGTAAATAATGTATACTATTAGAAGAAACTGTCATACTGTTTCATAGAATGGCCATAACATTTTACATTGCTACAATGCAGAGAATGAGAGCACCAGCATTTGGATTTAAGATGCTAAGTTTAGTTACTCCATCAGATCTCACTGTGGTCTTAATTCAGTCTTTACAATGGCGGTGATGTTGCACACATGTTCATATTTATTTGGCCTCCGTGTACTCTCTTTGAGGAAGTAGCTGTTCATTCAGGTCTGTCATTACCATGAGGATGGTTATTGTAGTCATCTAGTCATCGTTGTTGTCGTTGTCGATCATCATCATCATCATCATCATCATCATCATCATCATCATCATCATCATCATCATCATCATCATCATCTTTATCACGGTGCTGGGAATCAAGCCCAAGGTTGCATACTAGGTAAGCACTCTAACACTGAACTGTACCCCTAGTCCTGTTTTTCAGCATCAAATAGATTTTTTCCTGCTGTTAATTTTGGCCAATTCTTTATAATTTCTGCCCTTTTCTCATGTCTAAGTGTTGCATAAATCTAGATTAAAATTATTTTCTTTTTGTTATACTTATGAATTACATTCCTTTATTTCATTCATTCATTTATTTTTATATGTCCATGCATGCATGTGTGTGTGTGTGTGTGTGTGTGTGTGTGTGTGTG
>BDUI01000018.1:1577787-1600094 GCA_002335545.1 Apodemus speciosus
AAAGAACTCAAGAGTTAGACCCCAGAAAGCCAAATAACCCTATCAAAAATGGGGTACAGAGCTAAAGAAAGACTTCTCACCTGAAGAAATTTGGATGGCTGTGAAGCACCTTAAAAAATGGAAGTTCTTATAACGATTCCTCCGGCTTCTTCTTGATTGGTCTTTGGGATGCTGTCAGACATTCTTCAAGAAGAATCCAGAGCACTTAATTTATCTGCAGAACAAGTTGAAATATGTTTCCCAGCTTAGGTTTGAGTGTGAGCCCACTGGGACTCTGTATGTTTTCCTTGCTTCTTCCTGGGAACCAAACTTGACGTGTAGAAGGACCTGCATGGGAGTGACCTGTAGAAGGACCTGCATGGGAGTGACCTGTAGAAGGACCTGCATGGGAGTGACGTGTAAAAGGATCTGCATGGGAGTGACCTGTAGAAGGACCTGCATGGGAGTGACCTGTAGAGGGACCTGCCTGGGAGTGAGCTTAGCAGAGGAACAGGGACTCAGTCCATCAGAGATCAGGTCTTCTTTTTCTTTCTTCTTTCTGTTAATTTAATTTTATTTTACATTTTTTCTTTTACTGAAAATAGGTCATCTTTATAATATATCCTCAAAGTTTCCCTTTCTATATTCCTCCCAGTTCCTCTCTGCCTCTCCTACCATACATAGCCACTCTTTCTGTCTTTCATTAAAAAACAAACAAACAAACAAGCTCCTAAGGAATAAAAATAAACATAACACAAAATAAAATATAATAAGATAAAAAAAACTACCATGCTAGGGTTGGGCAAGATGAACAGGAGCAAAAAGATGGGACTAGTTAAGAAAAAGGAGGGAGGAAAAGAGGAATAAAGAAAGGGTGAGTAGAGGGAGGAAGGAGGAAAGAATGGGAGAATGTGACCTAAATTGGGACCATTGTCTTCTAACTTAAAGATGTTTCCAAGGCGCTGAAGACTTTCTGGACAAGGGCATTTGGATATCCCTCTAGTTCTCTCAGCAGTGGGTAATATTCTAGGAACACTACAAAGCAACAGCAGGGTAGGGGTACTTCATCTCCAGGCTCATTGTTTTGGTATCTGCCCGCCTGTGCAAGAGTCCCACCTGGGATCTTAGGAGAGTATTTGCTAAGCCAGTTGTTCAAATAACTCTTCTGCAAGTGTTCTTCCTGCAGATAGAGAGGTCCTGTATTAGGGGAGTGCCCTCCTCTGTTTCCAAGAACCTCCCGCCCAATTTGATGCCCTTATTTAACACAAAGCATCCTGCAATCTTGGTCAGAGAGCTCTGTCTAGATAAAAGAAATTCCATTTTTTCCTAATTTCATGACTGTGTGTGTGTGTGTTTGTGTGTGTGTACGTGTGTGTGTGTACATCCTTTGTGCATGTGTGTGTCCCGTGTCAGGTATGTACGGGTGCACATTTATATGGATATGGGTGTACATTTGGAGGCCAAAGGCCAACCTCAAGTGTTTTTCTCAGGATCCATCTACCTTGATTTTTTAAAAGGGAATCTGTCCCTGGGATCAAGGCCATGATGATTAGGCTAGGCGGACAGTCAGAAACCTCTAGGAATTCACTTGTCTCTGCCTGTCTAGCTCTGAGATTACAAGCATGGACCACCAGGCCTGGATTTGTAATGCTGGTACTGGGGATTTATCTCAGGTCTTCATTCTTGCATGGCCAGTACGTTATAGTTCAGCTAACTCCTCAGATGACCTGCTCCAACATTTTCCAAATTTCAGCTAGCCAAAGCCAAAGGAGACATGTTGTCATGTCTGAATAATCTCTGGTAGATACAGCTTTGTGCACAGTGTGATTCAAATAACTCCAGGAGTCCTTGATGTCTTTCCTAAGCTACAAAAAAAAATTAGGGTAATGTTACCAGGTTAATACTGTGGGGTTGCCAGGTCTGGGCCTGATTTACTTTTCTAACCTGCCATTGTGGTACCCTTGAACTGAGTCGTTCAATTCTGTTTTTCTGCTTGTGCATAGTAACCGTCTGTATATTGCTGTGTCTCTACTGAGTTTATCCACTTGGGATTCTGGAATGCAACTGTCAAATTGAAAGGAAAATCATCACAATGTATTGAGAAATAGACTTAAATGTTTGGAGCAAGAGCCTCAGCTTCACTTGACCTGGGAATGAAGTCCGTGGCTCCTGAGTGGGCTGAATGTTAGCTTTGGTTATTTGGACGGTGTGTTTATGTACGTATGGGGTTGCTGATCAAAATTAATGATGTTCCATGTTGGAGGAACGTGTGAGATCCTAGATTCTATATTGGGGCTTTGTGAATTGGAATGTGACAGAGAATGGAGCAGAGGGTGGAAGGAGAGAGGACTTGAGTACAGACATCCGGTGTTGAGAGCTGTGTTGTCCTCCCCTCAAGCGACTCTTCAGAAAAAGAGCTGAGGTCTTCTGTGCTGTGCAGGGTGCCTTGGCTCCCAGGCATGGAATAATTCCATCGCTGTGGCTTTTCTGAGCATCTTGATTGAATAATAATTGCTCAACTAAGTTCATTCCAATTTATAAACTGAGGTTCAGAGACTGAAAATCATGAGCCTGAGCTGGGAAGGGAGCGACCCTCCTGTACTAGAGGTGCAGACTGAACTCTATGCTTCTAGAAATTATGAGAAGAGCCTCAGAAAAGTGAGACAGAGCCTCACAGCTTCACCATACAACCATTATGGTAGCTTAAAGGAAGAGAGTTTAAAACCCATGTGTGGAGGCATGGGAATTCCAATGACCTCACTTATTTCCCTCTCTATAAATGAAAAATCAGACTGGGATGATGGAGGCTTAGGAATCATTTTGGCCTTCAAGGTGTGTCCATGTAAATCTTTTTCTGCTTAAACCTAGGTCCTTATATAAAATATTTGGATATCGTTTAACTTGTTCAATTAAAGGGATGCCTATTTGTTGACCAACTGTTGGTGTCATGCCGGGCCTGCAGGGAAGCTAAAGGTGGAGACTGCATCTGAGCATGAGCCACCCCCACGTTCAGTGGATACTCAGCAGTTGCTGCTTAGATGGGTAGAAGTGAGAGGATTAAGAGTGCTAATAATTGTACAGAGTTTTCTCTGACCACCCCTGCCAAATTCCTTGTGTTTTAGATTTTGCATGCATGAAATATATGTGTTCACCTTCATAGCTCTCCTCTGCCTAATAATGGACTCATCCATTGAAAAGTGATCCAAAACCTTAGCTTAGAGAGTCAGATGGCAGGCATAAGAATGGGGGCTCTAGTTTTCCATCTGCTTCTGGAGAGAATAAAAGTATGTCACAAATCTGTGACGACTGAAAGAGCTGATGTGTGGGCCTGGCACATGGCTGGGCACAGAGAGTTACAATAGCTGTGCACTTGAATATCATCACTATTGTCTATGTCAGGATAGACAGACCTGGATCTCAGAGGCAGCTGCATCTTGTGGGTGATAAATAGCCTCTAACACCTGATAGCAAGTGATTGCTGTCAGGAACAGGCAAACAGTAATAATTAAATAAAGTATTACTGTGCTATACAGGTGTTTCAGATCTCCCTGTGTGTCTATTAAAAGGGCAGCTAGTGTGGTATGTTCTTTGTGCCCTTGAGGGCCTAGTGACAAGGGGCAAGGATTCAAGCATGAAGCAGAGAGTGTGTCAGCTCACTAATGGAGACCCAACATGGAGAGTGTGGGGCTGAGAGGAAGGTATTCTGCAGGCCTGGCTGTGACAAGGACATGTGTGAACCATAAAATAGCTGACAGAAAGAATAAACGCACAATTTATATACTCTTTGTCAGCTATACTTTGGGGTGATTTTAGCCATAAATTCCAGTTCCTAGTCCTTCTCCCAGTGTACCAACCGTCCCTGCTCAGATATGATTGCCTGTCTCTCTGACCATCACAGGGCCAGCAGCTTATCTTGCCAATAGAGTGTTGGGGAGTGATTTGAAGCCACTTCTATATCTTCTCCATAAAGCTTACTCCACAAAGAGTGAGACGTGATGAACATCGCAGGGCATATGTCCTTCTCTAATTTAGTGCCTCCATATCTGCAATAGCCATATTGAATTGAAGCTGAGAAAAATCATCCTTGACTCCCTCTGCTTGTAAGGTGTCTGCAGTAGATCAGGGGATTGTCCTATTGATCACTGGTCAGAAATGATTACCCCATACCTTCCTTCTGCCTTGTCGATAGCCAATACTAAATATCCATTCTGGGAGACACATTAAGAAAAAGGAGCATCTATGGCTATGAATAGAATTCTAAACACACAGGCCAAGGGGATTTCTTAGAAGGTAAAGCACTTTTATCCAATGTAAGGACCCAATATTAAATCCCTAGAACTCAAACAAAGCATGATAGCACAATTCCGGTACACTGACAGCTAGATGGTAGAGGTAGGAGAACTGCCAGAAGTTTTTGGACCAGCTAGTCTCTTAGACACAACAGAAGGGCACCCAATGCTTTCCTTTGACTTACACACACACACAAACAAACACACTGAGTGTGGAGTCACACTCAGGCAGCAATGTATCCATGCACACATATACATACACATGGGATACAAAAGTAAAGCAGACAGAATGTAGAGGAAATTATTCAAACCTAAGAAGTATTCTAGGTTATTTCACACCCTGTGAAGGACTGAAGCTTTTAAGAATATTGACATCTCTTTTGTAACAGATTGTTCCACTTGGGGAAATTACAATTACTGTCATTTTTTATACTGACATTGCAAATTACATATATTTTCTCCAGACATGGTATTTTAACTAAATAGTGAAATAAGGCATCAAGTAGTTCAATGTGCATTTCAAAGTGGGGTCATCTTAACTTCCTGGAGCTCTTTGGATACATGAAAAGTTTCTTGGTGACTTGTTAAAAATGCTCCAACCCTAGAGTTGCACACGCTGACTTGCCTGAAATGCTGTCAAACCCTTAACCAAGAGGGTCAATACGGCAATTCGGAGAACTGAGATTTACTATTGCTTTATAAAACAGTATGAATCTCTACTCTCTTTGTGAAAGTCACGGATGTCAAATTAATTTGTGGACATGAGAAGCCCATGCCAGGCAGCTGCATCTCACTGAATCAGTCTTTCCTTCTTTAAGTACTTTGCGTCAGTAGGCCATGGTGGTAGGCAATGGTAGCCTTACCACTGGGCTCTTTTAACTTATTTTTCATGGATACTTTTGAGATTATCATACTCTGATCATCATTTCAAGCATAGGAACACCAGCTTAATTCGGTATCACACAGTTGCAGAGGAGTGACGCCATCATGGTTGGGAAGGTATGGTGGGAAAGACCAACTTAAGTTATGGTGGGGAAAGGGTATGCTGGCAATGGGTTGCTTTCTCTGGCCCTGCTTTTGTTTGCTCCAAGGGCTGGATCTACCCATACTCATGGTTGCTTTCTCCCTTACTTTACAGAGTAACCTCTGCAGAAATGCCCTTACCGTGTACCCTCATGTGTGCCTTGTCATTCTTCTGGGTGATTCTTTGTGTTCGATGATTTTATTTTATGTGTCTCGGTGTTTTCTTTGCATGTTTGTATATTGCATCATATGTGTGACTGGTGTTCACGGGGGTCAGAAGAGTGTTTCATATACCCTGGAACGTGGGCTTTGGAGTTATAAATGGCTGTTGGCCACTATGTGGGTGCTGGGAACCAACCATGCATTCTTTGTAATAAAAATGAGAACTCTTACATGCTGAGCCAGACCTCTAGCCCTTCTTAGGTGACTTTTAATCCAGTCAAATATAAACTAAATGCCAAGTGGGATACATGAGAGGCTCTCATAGCTAAGCACAGTCAAAAGGAGTCTCTCTTCGCAAGGATTCTCTGTGCTCTCAGTTCAAGCCTTAGAGAGAGGTTGGGTAAGACCACACAGATGTTCTGCATTATTGAGATGCTTCTGGGGAGCAATTCATGGAACTAGAGTTTCGGAACTCACTGAGGAGGTTCATCTTGATTTTTACGAGGGACAGGGATGTTGAAACAGCAAAGGTAGGATCTACAGAATGCACAGATGCATTCCATGGTCCAGGGCCCTGTGGCTGTCTGAGTTCATGCTGAGGACATGCTTGCTTATTTCTCTCCTCTTCTCAGGTGGCTTCTTGGTGAAGTTCAGACTAAATGGGAAGAATCACAGACCATGGCTCAAAAATGACATGTAAATTTGTTTGTAGACCTCGGAAGTTTTCCTCTTCCCTTGAGAGGTAAGGATGAGGGAACAAATACCATGTGTGTTTGTTCCCTTTGAAGAGAAAGGACAGGGCTAGAGCTCATTCGTCCACATGCTTCAGTTCTCTTGAAGTCAGAAGGGGCTGATACACTCCCCTGGGACTGGGTTTGTCTGAGTTCTTCCTGCTGCCTATCTGCCTGGAGACACCAGAGAACACTGTTAACCCAGTAGGAATATCTATGAGACCAAAACTTGATTTAGAGCTACTAGATCGCTGAGCTCTGGTAGAACCCCCAAATCTCATCCAGGCCTTCTGCTTCCTTTTCTTCTCAGATGCTTAAAATGCAGCATTCTGCCTTGTCCACAAAGAAAGGTGAGGAAGGAGATGCACAGGGGCGCTGAGGAATTGGCCCTGACTTTAATGTACCTGACACCTGGCAGCCTAGAGGATGCTGGAAGTGATAGAGGGCACCAGGACAGGCTGGAAGCATCAGGTGTGGTAGACAAGGAGCCATGACAACAAGCTCTGGGTGAGGGAGGTGGCTGCAGCTCTAATGATGAATCCTTGTCTCAGCCTCAAGCAGAGATATACTGAGACCTGGCGTGACCTAGAGAGATTGACAAGGATGTGCTGACCCCATCCTTCATGTTCCCTTTTCTTGTAACCATGTGAAGCTCCAGTAAGTGCCTGGTCACATCACCATAGGAACCACACCATAGCAATGACTACTGGGTCCCATCTGTCTGATGAAGGGCTGTTTAACCATTAAGGCATCTGCTTGCACCCAAGGTTGGTGAGTAAAGAAGATAGGGTCAGGGCCACTGCTTCTCTGCTTATTGAAGAACCCACATGCATGACTTTTTATCTTATGGGAACCAGGTGTGCAATTTGATCCGTAAATAGGTCATAAATGACAACAAGAGCCATTTCGGTCTTACCCTGAGAAACTCAAACATCATCTGAAAAGCTGGTTTTCTACTTTTGGCCCTTGGACTACATAACATCCCGAAAGGTCAGTAGGTCTGTTTACACAGCTGCAAACATATTGGGACTCTTTCGAAGGTTCTGAACACTACTCACTTTTAAAGCTTCTTTTCCTATTAGGGACTGTTTCTGTGTATGTGACCTCATGCTCTGTATTACTTGTGTTAGACGCAGAGAAATAGCTGGGTATCATCAGTGAGTCTACTGTGTACTTACACATTCTTAGTCTTATTTTCTTCCTTCTACCATGTGTGTGAGAAGCTCAAGACAAAGCTTCCTGAAGAAACTTGTTAATCATTAAAGTCATCTGAGACCTTCCTAAACATACCAAATTGCACGTCATTCTCTGGGCTTTCTGCATAACTATGACAGAGGTAGCAGAGAACCTGGACAAGAGTTCTGTTCTTAAGTGGAGCACATAAATTTACTAAGACAGTATTGAAACCCAACTTAAAATTTTCTCTTTCTCTCATGGAAGGGCATCCATTTTTCAGCGGCTTCTAGATTGGCACCATGTTAGAAAGGATGGTGGTCTAAATGAGAACAGATTCTTGTTCCAAGAATTCATAAGTGGAATTTCCTAACAAGGTTGGTCTGGGGGTGGCTAAAAGTGTGACATGGGAAAATGGAGCTACAAACTGTGATATCAAGACAGGGAGCAGAGAAAAATAGTCTGTGGGAGAGTGGTCCTTTGAGGACTCAAGGCAAAACAGCTAAACACCACAGCAACTTTCCAGCATCTGTATTCCTATGCTGGCATTCTGATATGACATTTCTACCAAAGTTCACACTACAGACTGACTTGCACCTCCTTAACATCCATGCTAACACCTGCACTACTCAGTGTGGTTGCATACCAGAAAAAGCTCTGTAGAGAACAGTATGGTCAAATGTGCCTATAAGGACCCAAATTTTATCTGATGGAATGTATTCTCAGAAGAAGATGGACAGCAGCTCTCTCAGTGAGATCTCTGAGAAGACAGTTGTCTAGGAAGAGGCTCTCTACCTGAGTCAGAACTGGAAGCACCTTGGTCTTACTTGTTTGTCCCGCAGAAAAGTGAAAACTTTCAAGAACCCTGGCTGTGGGGATGGGGCAATGGCTCAATAAAGTGATTACCGGGAAAACCTGAGAGTCTGAGTTTAGAGCCCCAGAACATACATAAAGCTGGACATAATAGCACATATCTGTAATTCTGGTGCCTTTAGAGCAAGGTAGTAGATGGAGACAGAAGAATCCCTATACACTTGCCAGCCAGCTTGGTGAATAAGATACCTTGTCTCAAAGAAGTAAGGCAAGGATAGACACCGAAGGTTGTTCCCCAACTTTCATGACAAGTACACATACACACATATGCAGAAAGAGAGAAAGGGCATTATTATTTTTTAAGAGTCTAGTTTGTGATGCTTTGCTATAGAGACTGTGAACTCCACCGAGGTAGCAAGTCAGAGACTTAAAGGGCTTTGATAGCTTCCACAGATGAGTTAAGATTTTGACAGACCCCAGAGAGTAGTGAAGGTTGAAGATATTCCTATCTTCATTAAGGAATGAGGAAACATCCATTTCCTCTTAAAGAGACCTCTGTTTTTTATCAGATATTCACGCCTGCCTTAACAAGCACAATAGGTAGGCTGAACTGGTTCAGGCTTCACCAGCTTTAGTAAATGTGTTGTCTCTGATACCCCTTGGTGTGTGTGTAAGTGTGTGTGTGTGTGTGTGTGTGCGCGCGCGCATGTGCACAGATTTTGACTCCCAGCTACTGAAAGCACTCTAACTAAATAGTAGTCTAACATGTCATCTACGTGAGATGGCAGAAGATAACATCCTAGGTCAACTATCTCTGATGACTCACCCAGGCTCTCTAGTTTGCTTTCCTAAGAGGACACGTGTTTTCTTGTGTCCTAGGGGGTATTATACTGACAATATCTTTAATTTTAATACTCTCTAAATTCAGAATGCCATGGGGAAAATACTCCAATTAAATTATTCCGATAAGAAGCAACAAAAATATAAAACTAATGTTTAATAACTGACATGTTTAATCATTAGAGTGTGATCATTGATTCTCACTTTAGAAACTAAGGCTAAAGATAAGGCATTGAGCTACTGAGAATTCCTTAGGAAGTAATACATTATAGAGCTAAGATGTAGGAGTCATGACAAAGCTCAAGACTTCAAACACACTGCTACATTTGCATGAACATAAAACTCCTTTGTTTTGGTGTTGACTCTAATTAAGAAATAAGCTGAAACAGTCATGTCTGTCACAAGAAGATCTTCCAGGTAGGACTTCACAGGGAAGAGCAAGCAAAGGCTAGAGAGCTCTGGCAGTCCTCATAGATGAGTTAAGACTTGGAATGAGCTTGGGGAGTGAAGAAGGGAGAAAAAAGTTCCCTCTCAATATCCTTTTCCCTTTTACATAAATAATGCCTTGATCAGATAGATATCCATAGGCATGGTTGGTTCATAATTTCCCAGTTTTCAGAAATAGGTTCTCTTAGATGCCCATTTGTGTGTGTGTGTGTGTGTGTGTGTGTGTGTGTGTGTGTGTGCGTGCGTGTGTTGTGTTGTGTTGTGTTTGTGAGCGTGGAGGTGTATAAGGAAGAGAAGAGTTAATGCATGTTAGTATGTTTGTCCTCATACAGCTACATACATGTGAACATGTAAAGACCTGAGGTCTGTCTTCAGGTGCTGTCTGTCCATTTCTCTTTTGAGACGAAGTTTCCCTTCTGCATGAGTATTGGTACCCACCCAATAGACTCAGCTGGCTAGTCACCAAGTGCTAGGAAACCTTCTGTTTGCACCTCCTCAGGACTAGGCCATGAATGCATACCATTACACCCAGCTGATTTTTTATGTGGTTGTAGGGATGAAATTCAAGTCTTCGGATTGCAACACATTAATTTCCCAGTCAGGTGCTTGCCCAGTTCCCAGATGCCCATGTTCTCCCCTGCACTTGATTAATTTTCCTGTTGTAAGGAAAGGGAATGCTGTGGCTCTGGGTCTCACATGGATGCATCACCATGTGGCAAACTAGATTACTCCCTAGAGTATTCATCTCCCCTCAGTATTCCTGTGGAGGAATATGCTTTCTTACTCTGGTAATGTTGGCCTTGTCATCTCTTACTGCATTGTAGCAGATGAACTTGGTATTAAGGTATCCACATGTCTTAGTTAGGGTTCTGTTGCTGTGAAGAGACACCATGACCAAGACAGTTCTTATAAACAAAACCACTTAATTGGGGTTGGCTTACACTTTGAGGTTTAGTCCATTATTGGCATGGTAGGAACCATGGCAGCATGCAAGGTAGACAAGAGGTAGCTGAGACTTTGATGTCTGGATCCTTAGCCAGCAGGAGGAGAGTGAGACACTGGGCCTAGCATGAGCTTCTGAAACCCCAAAGCTACCCCCAAAGTGACACACTTCCTCCAACATGGCGACAACTACTCCAACACTCCTTAATGACCAAAGCATTTAAATATATAAACTTTTGAGGACTAATCCTATTCAAACCATCACCATACCACATGACTATCACTGTCCACTTTTTCTAAGGATAAGAAATCTTTGCTGTGATCAATTGATACCTAGTTTGAGCAAATGAGAGCAAAGGAAAAGCTTCCTCAGGGTTTTTTTTTTTTTTTTTTTTTGGTTTGGTCTTATTGAGATATTTCAAAAATGATGCCATCTTCTGCATTAGCTGTTGCTGTCACTGCATACTTTCAGACATCAGCTATGCCACTAGAATTCTGCATGGTTAAAGTCCCATGAAATCTTGACAGTCTGCATTGAGAAGCATTATGTTAGCTATCTGGGCCTTGTCAGCTGGAGATATTAGTTCTTCAAGACCTGCAAAGGTTCAATGGGATTCCCCTGATTCCTCTTGAGTCTTACCCAATTTTCCATCTCTTCTCAAAACCAGGAGACTGGGTTATGCATGTTCTTGGGAGATGGCAGAGGAAGGAGGAAAGCAGCCTTAAGATGTGATTGTTTCCCCACCACAGGCTTCATCACGGCTGCTCACATCATGCTGGTGAGAGAAGAGATGAGCTTAACTTACCTGCTGTGGTACCAGGGGAGAGCACAGTAACAAATCGTCAGTAGAATGAGAGAGGGACTGAAGAGTTAGCACAATAATCCAATGTCCCATAGTGCCTTGCATGTGTGAGCTCTAGAACATTCACAGCCTTCTTCCTGACCACTTACCAAGGAAGCCAAAAGGCATCTTAGGAAATTCCATCTAATGAAAGCTGGAATCACTGGGCCAAGTAAACTCCAGGTCCTCTTTCACTGCTAACCACTGAGCATGGCCAGCCGGCTTCGGCATTACTTGGTGCTGTAACTCACCAGATCAGAAAATATTTCTTGAGATATTTGAGAGCAAAAGCCCAGAGGTAGAAATAAACCATGCGTGGGGACAGGGGAGAATCAGTGCAAAGAGCCTAAAGAGATGTTGTCACTACCAGAGCTTCGACTTTGGAAAATAAGCCTTCCCTTATCTCCCACTAACCAGCAGATAATCTTTTCCTTCTGGGTTTTATGTGATTTGATCACTCTCAGACCTGACCTTCTAGGCAGCACAGTAACAGCCTGCCTGAACTGTGACATTTATTAATTGCCCCAAGTTGTTCTCAGTCAGTAAGAATCAGATTTGTTTCCCTTCAAAGATTTAGAGGTGACTCTGTCATCAGAGAAGAGGTGTGGCCTTGAACCCCTAGTTGGACCAGCATTTCAATCTTTCCTCTTAAACTCTATAATTGCCTCTCTTCACATCGATTGAGGTAATCCTTCCTCGCTGGAACAGCTCTTATTTCTTTGGCAGCCACTTCTGTCCCCAACCTTCTGTCATCTTATATTACTAACATGACACAAATTGTGTAGGCAGTAAATCAAAGACTTGGAAAAGGCACATTGGAACAATGTTGATGAGGACTTAAAAGTGTATCTTGGAATTAGAACAAAACATCTAGAGGAATACTTACAATGAATTTCATAGTTACTTCCAACTCAATTAAAAAGTTTCTGATGACCATGTTTAAAATATTGACAAGAACATAGCTGAGATTGGTTGGACACATCCTGTGCTCTTTGAGCTCTGCAGACCCTTTTATGATCTATGCGGCCCTGTGTGACCTATGAAGGTCTTCTCTGATCAATGCAGGCCCTCTGTGAGCTAGGCAGGCCCTATGTGGGCTAAACAGGCCCATTGTAGGCTATGTAGATCCTGCGTGAGATCTGCAGGACTTCTGTGAGCTATGCAGGTACTGTATAAGTTATGCAAGCCCTGTGTGAGATATGCAGGTATTGTGTGAGATAGACACGTCCTAGGCAGGCCCTGTGTGGGCTATACAGGTTCCCGTGAGCTATGCAGGTCCTCTGTAAGCTATACAGGCCCCTGTGTGAGCTAGGCAGGGCCTCTGTGAGCTAGACAGGCCCTATGTGAACTATGCAGGACCTCTGTGATCTAGCAAGACCCACTGTTAGCTGGGCAGGCCCTGTGTGATCTAGGCAAGCCCTGTGTGAGATATGTGGGCCCCCTGTGAGCTAGACAGTTACTCTGTGAGCTAGGCAGGCTCTGTGTAGGCTACCCAGGACCTGTGTGACCTAGGCAGGACCTCTGTGAGTTATGCAGGCCACCTGTGAGCTCTGCAGGACCTCTGTGAGCTAGCCAGAGCCTCTGTAGGTTTTGTGGGCTCCCTATGAGATATGCAGTTCCTCTGTAAGCTATGCACGTCCTATGTGAGCTATGCAGGCCCTATGTGAGCTATGCAGGCCTTCAGTGTGCTAGGCATGCCATCTGCGAGCTAGGCTGGCCCTGCATGAACTAGGCAGGCCCTCTGTGATCTATGTAGGTCCTCTGTGAGCTATGCAGGTCCTCTGTGAGCTAGGCACACCCTGTGTGGGCTAGGCACGCCCTGTGTTAGCCACACAGGCCCTGTGTGGGCTAGGCAGGACCTCTGTGAGCTATGTACGGTCTGTTTGAGCTATACGGCCCTCTGTGGGCTATGCAGGCTTTCACACTCAGCCAGTAGTCACTGTAACTCCAGGAACCGCGATGGTTACCTCCCATATTACACTTCTCCCAAGGTGGAACAACTCACATGTAGAGAAATTAGGATTGAAAGAGAGAACTTGCTCTCTGTTTTATTTATGCAAGACTATAGTCCTTTGAACATAAAAGACATTCCACATCTATCRTGAAACTTGTGTTTGATGATTGTAAAATATAACTATTAGCTACAAGTTTTATGACCTTGCCCAAATCACTTACACTTTCTGGACCTCCGCTTCCTCATGCATAAAGTGGAAATAGCTCTGTCTACTTCATATTGTGGTTCTTAGAATTAATTGAGATGATCCACAAAATGCCCTTAGCACAATGAGTGATGCATAGTAAAGTTTCAAGTTACATAGGAAAGGCTAACAGTGTTGCTAATAGAATACTTTGTTCTAATGAAAGGAGTCTATGTGAGTACTGTCTAATGTGACAGTCTATAGCCCTATGTGACTATTAAGAACTTAAGGATGTGACTAGTGCAACTGAAAAATTAATAATCTATTTAATTTTATTTTTATTTATTGCATTTTAACTTAAATAACTTCATGAGAGTAATGCTTACTGCATTGAACAGCGAAGACAGTACATCCTAGATACAGTGTATACACATTTATAAAAGGTGATTTCCACTCAGGAGGGAAAGGTCTAGTCTAATGGAGGAACTGAAGCTGATTAGCTGACTCTAGTTATTGTCACAATGCTGTGGGAACTTGAAGAAACTGTGGTTCATTCTGCCTAGGGGCTCAGGAGAGGTTTTCTAGAGTTCATGGCAGTTGAGCTAGATCTAGAAAAATGAGTAGGGATTCCATTTATTCATCATTCATATACAGTGAGTGCCTTCTGTAGGCCAGGCATTTTGGCTGCCAGCAGCCAGCATCCTCTTCCTGCCAACATTCAGCTGCACTCTGGGCTTAGGGTCATGGCTTTATTTCAGTGCAAGCCCTTCGAAATGAGAGGAAGGACAACTGCAAGATCAGCTTCATACATGGGAGACTTGGTTTCTGATCACACAGGAAATGCAAAGAGAAAGGAGGAAGGATGGCTCTGATCTGAACCACAGGTGGGTTGTAGTTGTGCACTTGAACCTTGGTGTGGAAGTGGTGGAGCTGATCAGTGAGTTGGGGGCTTATTTTCAAGTCATCAAGAGCCATTCTGGCTTTCTGCTTGCCCTTGTCCCGACGGCCTTTGGCCCAAGGCTCCATGTTCTGACTTATCTACTCATTCCCCCTTCTTTGTTGTTTTCCCGACACAACTTCAGGCCTAACCATCTGGACTCATCGGTAAGCTTGTTAGTCATCAGATTTACAACCTGCTGCTAATGGATTTGTTGCAACAATCTGAACTTTGGAGCTGAAGAAAAGGGCTCTGATAATGATTCTCCCTGAAGGGCTCAGAAAGGGAGTATCTAAGGTGATCTGTTCCAAATGAACCCACCTGCTGCCTTTCTGTTCCTCGTCCACATTACTTGGCATGGCTTAGATTGGTGGACATTCTCCCTTCAAGAACTACTTGTAAGACCACACTGTGGCAGGCTACTCTAACCCATGGCTCCTGGCTGGAGGTACTCAAAGCGAGCACAGATGGAGTTCAACACAGAATATTACTAGAGCAGGTTTTCTTTTTGTAACTCAATTTCATGTTTTCTTAGTGTTAATTTTTAAAAACTTTGTATTGATCCTTTGTGAATTTCACATCATGCACCAATACCACTCATCAGACAGTATCTTCATATCTATCCTCTGCCCTTGAAACCTCTCCCATAAAATAAAATAAAATAAAGCATAAAAATAACAACAAAAATGTCATCATGGAAACCATAATGTGTCACAGTGTATCACACAGTATATCCTTTTGTCCACACATCTTTACTTGCAAATGTTCATTGCAATGAGTAATTAGTCTGGTTTGAGACCTCTGGCTTTCACTTTTCTATCAATACTGGATACTCACTGGTATTTCCACTCAGTTAAGTCCTGAGTCATGGAGATTCTGCAGCTTTGGATTTGTAGAACCGGTCCTGTCATATATTCTTGAAGTTCATTCATGGGGGTCATTCAACTCAAATACCTGGATCTGGAACTTGGTAAAAGCTCAGCTGGTCAGCCTTCCAGCTTTTCCACACCTATATCACTAGTGTAAGCACTCCAGCACTGCTCCTGCTAGGTCACCCAGTGCCACAGCCACTCAGGGGCTGGGACAGCTCTCCCACTCTCATGACCTTGGGAGCAGCTCACCTACCATCATGTTACAGCTCTACTGTGATAACCAGGTGAGGGACAGGGTCTTCTCTCCTTAGTTTTGCAGCTGATAAGGGTCAGAACTAGCTCCCCCACTGTCGTGACCTTGGGGCCTGCTCTCCTGCCTGTCACAGGTGTTGAAGGTGGGGGAGGGCATCTCTCCCTTGCACATACTATCTCACAACAGAGAAGTGGTCTCTTCTGCTCTCATGCCTTTAGGAATGGCTCATCTACACTCCTACCACCAAGGCCAGCTCCATTTATTGAACCCTGATGAGATGCAAAATCTGTAGCTGACAATATCATCTTGCAATGCAAAATCTTGCACATTCCCACCCCTATCCTCCAGATACAAACAAGCTCAGGCTATTCCCAGAATAGATGTGTATAGAGACAGGCTTTATTCCAGTGATTTTCAACCTTTCTAATGCTGCCACCCCTTAATTCAGCTCCTCATGTTGTGGCCCCAACCATATAATTATTTTCATTGCTACTCCACAACTGTAATTTTGCTAGCGATATGAATCATAATGTAAATCTCTGTGTTTTCCAGTGGCCTTTGGCAATCTCCATGAAAGGGTCACTCAATCCCCAAATGGCTGCAACCCACAGGTTGAGAACAGCTGCTTTACACTAAATGTCAGGAATACAAAGAGGGGAAGACATCATAGTTTCCCTGTTCTCCCATTAGCTAGGCCTGGTTCACTGTCAGCAAGGTCTCATCTCTCCATTTATTTTGCCTGTGCATTCAAGTCTTCAAGACACAGACTTCTCCTACATGTTGGTGATATTCCTATGCCAATAATGAGTTCTCAGATGTGTTCACTCACAATTCTACTTTCTTTTTGCTTGAGCAGTAGCTAATAATAAGTGTTGGGTCATATAATGCAGGTTTAAATTTCTTTTTATATCTCTGTGACTCATGGCAAAGGTGACCAGGCACATTTTTTTAACACATAGACACTGGGTCAAATTACTTAATTGCTAAAGTTCTGTAAAGTATATATGAAAAAGTAGAAGAAGAAGAAGAAGAGGAGGAGGAGGAGGAGGAGGAGGAGGAGGAGAAGGAGGAGGAGAAGGAGGAGGAAGAGGAAGAGGAAGAGGAAGAGGAAGAGGAAGAGGAAGAAGAAGAGGAAGAGGAAGAGGAAGAGGAAGAAGAAGAACCAACATTTGGAATATCCAGAATCACCCGAGGAGCAAGTCTTACCTGAGAGATTTCCCAGATCAGATTGGTGTGTAGTCATTTCTGTGGGAGACTGTTTTATGAATTGATATATGAGGACCGATCTCATTATGGATGGCACCATTCCCTTTGCTAAGTGGTCCTGAAGTTTATGAGAAAACTAACTGAATGTGAGCCTGAAAGAAAGCCAGCAAGCAGCATTCCTTCTTGATTTCTGCCTTCTCATTCCTGCTTTAGGTCCTCTCTTGAGTTCCCTCAATGATGGACTATGATCCTGAAGTCTAAGCTGAACAAACCCTTTCCTTCCCCAAGTTGTTTTTTTGTTACAGTGCTTTATCATAGCCACAGAGAGGAATTAGGGCAGAATTGGTATCAGATAAGTAGGCGTGGCTGTGATGGACCTAACCTTGTGACTTTTATACATTACAAGGTTATGAAAATCCTTGGAGATTTGTTAGATGCTAAGTGTTCAGAAGGTAGTAGGACATTCTGGGGAACCTTGGTAGAGAACATTGATGAGAAAAAGACAGACAATGGATCCCTGGCTGGTAAAAGTTCAGAGGAAGCCGGATGCAGGCGATTTCTATAATAATTCGGACTAAGAGTCTGTATGTCCTGGTCAGCTGGGCCTGAAGAACCGACTGTAATTAACAAAAGACCAATGCCAGTGAATTGGAAACCTTTATGTTTCAGGACTTGAAAAATAATATGTCAGAGCTATTGAAGTGGTATAGGCTTTAAAGCCATAAAAGGCTCATGGAAAGGAGTTAAGTCTTGACACCTGATGGCTGGGTGGAGTCCCTGAAGAGACGCCCTATGATTCCATTGGTAAGAGTGAAGTCTCAATTGCTGTGGAAAGCCTGGGATGTTGGAAAGGCTGAGAACAAGGAATATCTCCCAAAAATCAGTGGGACCAGTCTAAATTTAAAAGACAAGCTGTATGTTCTCTGGATGGAAGAGCCAGATGGTGGAGAGAACCCAAGACTGTGGAGAGCAGAAGACCATGACTGAGCCCTAGATATTAGACATTCAGCCACAGGATTTGGATCTCCACTGATTTCTTATGTCTAATTGTTTTAATGTCTTATTTTTTCCCTTTTGAAATAAGAAAGTTTGAAACTGGTTTTAATTATATAAGAACCTATAGTTCTTTGCATTTTAAAAGAGATCTTTAACTTTTAAAACACTGGAAGTTTTTAAAAGACTATGGGACTTTTAAGGTTGTACTGTGTTTTATTTAATAATATCAACATGAGATCTTGAGAACAAAGAACTAAAATGCTATGGTTTACCATGACATGCTTTTGTGTCAACATGTCAAGGAGTGGTGTGTAATAGTTAATTTTAGCTATTGGCCAATCTGACACAGTCTAGAGTCCACTTTGAAGGAAATCTTAATTGAGGAACTCTCCATATTACATTGGCTGTGGCCCTGTCTATAGGGGAGTGTCTTGATTGTTAACTGAAATAAGAGGCCCCAGCTCAATTACAATCAGCACTATATCCTGGGGAGGTAGCTCTAGGATGTATGAAGTCGCATGCACATAACTGCAAGAAACCCAGCAAGCAACATTCCTCCATGATTTCTGCTTTCAAGTTTCTGGCCTGACTCTCCTCAGTGGTGGCACTTGACATATGAAATATGCCTTCCTCCATGAAGTTGCTTTGGTGTCGGGTGTTTTATTACAACACAAAGGAAACTGGAACAGAGTTTAAGCACTGTTACACTTGGTGGAGTCCAAAGCTGCTCTGCTTTTGTTGTAGTTGTCTGTGGTTTGAGTCAGTGTCTTGACTAGCTAGTTCTAGCTAGCTTTGAATTCAGTCCTTCTGTTTCAGATTCCAAAGTGCTGGAATTAGTGATGTGTCCTATCATATCCTGATGTTTGTTTTGAGGATATGGTATATAATTTCAGAGTGACAAAAAAGACTTTTTCTTCCTCTCTTAGTTCCATTCTCTCTTTCCCCTCTCTCACACACATTCATCTCTCTCTGTCTCTCTCTCTGTGTGTCTCTCTCTGTCTCTCTCTGTCTCTCTTTCTGACCCTGTTCCTATAGAACAAAGGCAATTATTAATAAGAAATTATAGTTCAGTGGAAAAGCACTGAGCAAGAATGTTCTGTGTGTTAAAGTCAGTGATCTTGTGTCCAGATAATACCTCATTCTGTTCCTCATTTACATAATCTTGTACCCACTCAAACATTCTCCCAGCACAAAACTACTATACATAGGGCAGAAAACACTGCAGAAATGTGGCTTTCCATGGTTTTCACTGATTCTGTGTCAGGTTTGCTAGGGACCTCCTCTACAAAGAAAGGCATGTAAAAAGCCTTAAGTATTTGCCAGCTTCTGTGATATAAATATTCCCACCATGGTTGCTTGAGCTTCCAGTTTATTACTACAATATGAATTGGGAAAGCTGTATCCAGCTGTTACACAGAGCTGGAGGGCTGGTGACATGGCTCAGTGCAGGAAGGTGCTTGATGATAAGCCCAAGGTTTCAGCTTGATTTCTTGGACATACGCAGTAGAAGGCAAGAACTAGCTCTTATTTCCATGTGCCACACCCATACATAAAATTCAACAAGACTTTTGAAGAGCCCTGTGTACCAGCCCTCAAACTGTTGTTCTAACTAATGCCCCCACCCCACACAGCACTGGCCTCTATTTTCCACTGTCCTTCACCCAGGGAGTTGGTCCTGGCACCCAGTACCTCCATCCCAAACTCTGTTCCTCCACTTCTAGCTCATTTCATCATCTGCCAAAACGATTGATTGGTTGAATCCTACTCATCTTACTATACAAGCCTCTCCTTTGTCATGCCCAGGCTTTCTAACTCTTCCCCCATCCTTCTGTAGAGCTGCTTCAAGGACTTTAATTGTAATGTTTGATGCATCTGCTGCATCTCCATGTCTTTACAATGTCTAACCTACTGACTTGAGTATTTTCTCAATACAGATACACCTGGTCCCATGTCTTCCTGGTGATCCTACTTATCTCTAAGCCCTAGTGTCAATGCTCTGTCTCAGAAACCTTTCTGACAGTGTATAGTTTTGATGACATCTGTGCTCCCTGGATACCTGTTTTTTATTTCCTGAATGAGATGACTAGGTAATAGAATTTCCTGAAGGTAAAATTGTGAGAAGGCCTTATTGTCTACTACTCATTCATTTGTTTATTTGTTCATTCATTCTTTCATTCATTCATGTATTCCACAACTATTTAGGAAGTACAAATCATATACTAATCATGTTGAACAAGACTTGGGGTAGAGTACAAAGTAAGGTCTTCACTGATGGAGATCAAGGTATACTGAAGAATATGGACAATGAACTTGTCATATCAACAAAAATATAACTGCATATGAATTCTATGAAGGAATAAATAGGATGGTGTGTAAGAAATTTCCACTGGTGAGAAGTTTTTAAGTTTTAGGGGATCCAGAGTATAACTTATTAAACTGTTGCTTTTGTGGTCATAGTGGTGGTGCTGATGGTGGAGGTGGTTGCAGTAGATGCATATGTATGCTCATGTATGTAAGTGCATGTAGACTTGCTGGACAGAGGTCACCAGTTGTGTGCTTAGCCWGTTTTGTTTTGTTTTTAAGGCAGTCTCTCGCTGAACCTGGGGCTTGCTGCGAGGGCTAAACTTGCTGGCCAGGAAGGCTCTTGGAACCTCATATAATTGGTTCCTAGCATTGAGGTTATAGTCACCATGCCTTCAGTCACCTCCTGGATGCCCAATAAGTACTGTCCCTCCTGAACAACCTCCCCATCTCCTGGAAGATGACCTTTTAGGAAATGGAGTCACCATCAGAGAACTAAACATCAAGGTACTGATTGCATGCTGTTCTAGAACCCTGCTTTGCTTGCTTATAAATTAGGGCAGAAGCATATGATATCTGCCTTTGTATCATGCTAGCTGAGATTTCCAAGCCAGCTCTGATTCAGGGGCTTAGACTGATACAGCCAGAGGAGGGAAAGGAAAAGCATGGAGATTGCAAAATTATGAGATAGAGGATTGTTTGAGAAGCAGAGAAAATTGAGCAAGAGAGAGCACAAGTCAGGGACTAAACTTAATGCCCGAGTAGTGTCCTGGCTCTGCAGAGGAGGATCTAGATGGAGTTATTATTTATTGAAATTGGAAAGATGGGAAGATGGCTGAGCTCTGTTTTATATCTTTGTATCTCTATTAATTACATTTTGGCCTCAAGTGACAACAAATTCAAATAAAATAGACTTAAGAGGAGAGAGATAGATGAATAGGCTCACATAATTAGAAAATCCATAGTTACACTCAGTGCACAAATCTTTGACTTTAATACTATTTTGCAGTTAAGGAAGAGAGAATGCCTTGGAGAAAGTGCTCATTCTAAAACACAGAGACAGAACACAGCATCTAATAACAACAGAAAGTAAAAAAGCTTTCAAAACAAAACACATACATGCATAGACACACACATGCACATGAGCGTGAAGACATGCATCCATGAAAATGCACCTATGTATGCATACACATGAATGAGCACACTTACATGCAAATATTTGAACACACTTGCATGGACACACATGGGCACACATACATGTACACATTTGCATGCAAATACATGCATACAGGTCTAGAATATGTCAAAAAGACCACAGGAAGCAATCAGAAGAATTCATATTGACCAATGCTAGAACAACATAAACTACAAAATATAATATTGAATCTATTGACTCATAAAACATATAAAATGAGCCATTCTTAGCATAAGTATTTATATAAGTAAAGAAACAAAGGTTAAATACAAATCTTTCATTGAGAAGAATTTCAGGTATTTTATAGTTTGTTCTTGAGGAAATGAAACAGAATTCTCTGTTGTTTATTTGTGGGTTGCATAAATTCCCTAGAAGGGGGTAGGAAGGAGATGTTGTTTGGTTGTTGAGAATCCTACACTTGTTTCTCCATCCAGGGAACAAGCTCACCATGCACAGTTTTTAGTGGGAACTTGCAATAATCTAAAAATAATGATCTTTTCCCTGTGTACCTCCTTTCTAATTCCACATTTCTGTCTAATCATCAAAAAAGCATCAGAAACTTCAGTTGAGGAACATTCTACAGGCCAGTACAATGTCACCAAAACAACAGAAACTAAGAACAAATAAGCATATGCTTATTAATTTCACTAAAATGTAAACAATAAGCTTTAAGGAGATCAGAATTCAATAAGAGTGTACTTAGTGTCCATTCAGAAGCCAGAGAAACACTGGGGAACTGGATAATGAAGATTTTTAGTGTGATACTCAGCTCTTTTGGGGTCTCAGATGCCTTCTCATGCCTGCCAACATTCTCAAGGCTCTACAACTTTTCTAGTTCCTATCCAGAAGGGAGATGTCATTTTAGCTAGTGGACAGAACTTTGATACTTGGTTTCTTTTTTTTTATTGGATGCATTCTTTATTTACACTTCATTTCCCTTTTCCTGCTTCCCTACCCCCAAAGGTCCCACATGCCCTTTTCCCTCCCCCTGTTCCCCCATCCACCCCTTCCACTTCCCTGTTCTGGTATTCCCCTACACTGATGCATTGAGCCTTTCCAGAACCAGGGTACACTCCTTCCTTCTTGTTGGACATCATTTGGTATGTGGATTGTGTTTTTGGTGTTCCAAGATTCTAGGCTAATATCCACTTATCAGTGAGTGCATACC
>BDUI01000018.1:1601547-1620902 GCA_002335545.1 Apodemus speciosus
GCAAAAGACACTGTCAAAAGGACAAATCAGCAACCAACAAATTGGGAAAAAATCTTCACCAACCCTACATCTGAGGGCTAATATCCAATTCTCAATAACTCAAGAAGTTAGACCCCAGAAAACCAAATAACCCTATGCAAAAATGGGGTACAGAGCTAAAGAAAGACTTCTCATCTGAAGAAATTCAGATGGCTGAGAAGCACCTTAAAAAATGTTACTTGGTTTCTATGGTGGTCTCTGGGCAGTTTGGAATTTGGGCCTTCTTGGGTAAATTAGTCACTTTTCAACCAGTCACCCAAGGCACTAAGTGTTGTTTATGGAGATGAGTCCGTGGCCAAGGTAGTTTCAGATCAAGGGAAAGGTTGAGGCAGGACAACCATATGACTATAATATTACTTGAGAACATTTGTTGTTAGACTCACACATTCCTACTTATGCTAGTTTTCATATACTTGGGAGCAATTCAGCTAATCATTTCATTCTATAGATTAGAGGTTCTCAAGGTGTATGTTGCAATCCTTTGGGATATAAAAACTCTTTCACAGGGGTTGCCTAAGACCATCATAAAACATGATTTTGATTATGATCTACGAAATCACAAACATTCTACAGGCCAGTACAATGTCACCAAAACAACAGAAACTAAGAATATATAGACTTCAAGGATATGCTTATTAATTTCAGTAAAATGTAAACAATAAGCTTTATCCTACATCAAGATTATGATTTTTAACAGTAACAAAATTGTAGTAATGAAGTAACAATGAAAATAATTTTATTGTGGTCACCTCAACATGAGGGCCTATATTAAAGGGCCACAGCATTAGGAAGGTTAAGAACCACTGCTATAGATAATATCATCCAATTCTCATTCTTCCCCTTCACAGTCTTGGTGGGAAATGTCTCTCCTTTATGTTATGGTTGGTTTCGGGGACTTCTCTCAGTTTTGGACTCCATATGTTACACAGAGCATAGGTATGGAAGGACACACTAAAAACTCACTCCAGAGACAAAGACAAGAGTGGAATCCTTCTATCAATGTACTCCAGGAGGTCACTTTCCAGATTAGTCTCTGTGAAATAGTTCTTCATGAATATGTGTGTTGTGAAATCCATTATAACATCCATATCACATGGTACAGGGATTGTTTTAAGCAAAACTTGCTGTAATTTCCATAATGAAGACTGCAATGAAAATACATATTCATTTTCAGATCACAAATCCTAGTAACTTAAGCCATCTTCTCCCTGGTTCTAATATTTCAAGGGAACGTGTGTACAGGGGTGGGGGGTGCGCCTCCCTCTTACACGGAGCTCTTTTCTCTCTGGGTGGAAGCTTCCCAGCATGTGCATATACAGAGCTCATTTATTTCCAGGACTTTCTCATCAGGGCTCTGGTGGGTGGTGGTGAAAGGCCATTATTTGAAATACAAGCGAGGAAGCACTGTTGTGCTCACCACACAGCAGGAAATTAGTCTGTTTTGTCTACTTCTAAGACACATGTTTGCCCAAGTTATATCTTAACATGCCATGCGGAATCTGTGTGTGTGAGCTACTTTCATAAACAAATACTGACAGAAACATGTTGGGGGCAAGGATAATTCATTTGACCCCTGGTTTCAGAGCATTCCATTCATGGCTCCTTGGTTCCATGTTTCCGGGCCAGCTGTTAGGAAGCCATTCATGTTATTGGCGGCAAGAGGCAGCACCTGCTCACTACATGTGGAACAGGAGGGCAAAAAAGAGGTAGTGATGGAGATGGAGAATATGCAGGATACAGATACTGAGCTGGTTTTCTTCATCCTTTATTTTTCCCTGAGCCTCCAGATCATGAAATAGGGCTGCCCTGATTTAGAAAAGGTTTTCCTCCCTCTATTCTGTGAAAGCTCTCCCAGACAGACACACCCCCAAGTACCCATCAGCTGTCTCCTAGGTGATCCTCCACCTAAGTTAACAATGAAGATCGACAGCCTCAACAGCATTTCAGCCATGAGCTGAAAAGACAGGACAAGGGAAGTAAAAATTTGTTTTTGTTCTTCATTCAAACAGTATTTTAGTGACATGCTGCTGTGTATCAAATAGAGGGACTGTGTGGGTCCCTCCAGGATTTGGGAGTAGTGAGAAGACCTGTATCTACTAGAGAGTAGTTCAAGTGCCAGTGGCCTGTATCTGTGACCACTGTTGACGTTATGGCCAGGACCCCAGAGCACTCAAACATCCCTTGAATCTTCACTGGCATTCCTGTGAAGCATGATCTAAGAATGTCTTTCCAGACACTAGGCACATCTTGAGCCTTTTGTTTCCTTCTCAGGTGCAAGAGAATTTTTGCTAGGGTATGTTAACTTTTACTCAGTCGTTTTTCCTCTAAGATCTATCACAATGACTGCCCACAGTAGGTTTTCAGAAAAGGTTTGTTTACTGGGTAATCCAGTGACTCTTTGAAGGTAGTGTTGATAAGTTGTTTTACAAAGAAGCAAAGGTCCTCATTTCTCCCTCCAGAATTCAGGTCCTTAAATTGGTGCAAACACCTAAACTAATTTGGGATTGAAAGAGTGGAGCCAAATCACACTCCTAATGTTCTGGCTTATTTATAACTATTTAGACATTAGGATTTGAAAGGGGGACGGGTGGGGGAGTGTTGAATACAAAAATTCAAAAGAACATTTGAAAATGAGAAACAGAACCACACGTCATCCCAATGAGCCAGCACTGCACCCTTGTCATGTGGCTACCATGTAAGAGAAAGCTGTGACATTAGCTTAACTACACAAACTTAGGAGACAAAAGGAACAACTTTACCATCCTTTGGGCAATATTTCAGTTCAAATGGCCATATGATATCTTTAGTTAGTCTGCATTGGAATATTTTTTAGAGATATTTGGTTTTGGAAGAAATCTGAAACCTACTTATATTTCAACTACTTAGGGGGGCACTTTTGTGTATGTTTGTACATATGTGTGTGTATGTGTGGCACATAAATATGCATATACACACATCTATACATGCAGAGGCCAGAGACCAACATCAGATGTTTTCATCAATTCCTCTCCAGGTTATGTTTTGAAGGGTCTCTCACTGAACCACCAATTCAGTTACACTGGCTGCCTAGCAAGATACAGGCTCTTCCTTCTCTGCTCCTGGTTGGAATTACAGGTGTATGCCTTTTTAACTTGGTTCTGCAGGCTTGAACTCAGGTCCTCAAGGCTGCCCAGCAAGCACTTGACCCACGGAGCAGTTGCCCCAACCAGTAGTGGGCACTTTTGATTTGTTTGCCTGTCTTCCTCAAAGGCACTATCACTGAAGCCCATGAAGCCCATGTTGTTAAACCCTGCTCTACATGCTCCCTAACACACTTAGCACTGTGGGAGAAGAGAGTCAAGAAAGGTCCTCCAGAAATGATTTTGAGGGCTCGATGCCCATTGTGATCAGCCACGATGCTCCACTGACAGCACTGTTATTGCCATCATCTTCATTTTCATCAACATCAGCATCCTCATCCACTCCTTGGTTACCTCATTCTTCATTGAGTTTACTAAGTAGTTTCTATCAATGACTTCTAAGATTCCTGGGAGGATCACAGAACCTCTCCCGCTCTCACTTTCCTGTATGACTGTCTCTCTTGAGTCTATAATACAGGGAATTTTGTAATATCATTATATGGACCAGCTGCTACACACACACACACACACATACACACACACACACACACACACACACACACACACATACCACTCTGCATTGATATATAAAACAGGGCTTCTAGAGAACCTGAATTAAAGACAGCTAATCCACAGATTGGGCAGAGCCTGGAATTTGTTCATTCTAATTAAAAATATTAGCTTGACCAAGAGCATTCACTTGGGAATTTATTCTACCCACAGAGAAAGAATTTGCTAATTTTCAGTGGCAACTGAAGCAGAAAGGATGGAATATTTAACCAAAATCCTTGGCCTGGGGTCTTTGAGCCCATTTAAATGATACTCAGAAGTTTGGGTTTCTCTGTACTAATGGAAGGAACTGCATTCACAAATTTGAATTGCAAGTGAGATGGTATTCCTTCTTCATCCACTGAATTCCTGTGTTTAAAGTTTCGCTGTTGCTGCATCAGGCCTTCACACCCACCAAGTGATCCAAGAACCCAGGAGCTGTACAGCCCTCTCAGGCTCTGTAGTACAGTGCCTACATGCAAGTCATTGATTTAAATTCATTTAGCATTCGTGATTCATTCATTTAAATTCATCTGGCAATATTTCTGTTCATGCTGCTGTGCAACATCTTTGTTTAGTCCTTATAGAAGTATTAGAGATTTTCTTCCTTCCTTCCTTCCTTCCTTCCTTCCTTCCTTCCTTCCTTCCTTCCTTCCTTCCTTCCTCCTTTCTTTCTTTCTTTCTTTCTTTCTTTCTTTCTTTCTTTCTTTCTTTCTTTCTTTTTAAATCAGAACAGTACAGTTTATATGAAAACCCTTTTCAAGGTGCTATTAACAGAGAATACAAGAGGAGCAAAAGGAGATGTCCGTGGACAGTGTCTGTCTTGGAATGTCATGGGGAATCCCATTCACTTGTACAATTAACATATATCAGTGAGTATTCTTTTTTTTTATTGAATATGCTCTTCATTTACATTTTAAACTTTATAGCCTTTCCCGGTTTTTCACCTCCTAGAAAACCCCCAACCCATCCTCCCTCCCCCTGCCTCCAAGAAGATGCCCCTCTGCCCAACCTACTCCTACCTACCCTCCTCGATTTCCAAGCCTACATAGGACCAAGGACCTCTCCTCCCACCAATGCCTGACAGGGCATCCCTCGACCATGAATGCAGCTGTAACCTTGCTACACTTTGGTTGATGACTTAGTCCCTGGGAACCCTGGGGGGTCTGGTTGGCCTACATCCTTCTTCCCACGAGGCTGCAAACCCCTTCAGCTCCTCCAGTCCTCCCTCCAACTCTTTCATTGCGCTCAGTTCAATGGTTGGCTGCTAGCATCTGCCTCTGTATCTGTAAGGCTCTGACAGGGCCCCTCAGGAGACAACCATACCAGGCTCCTTTTGGCAAGTTTTTTTTTTTTTTTTTTTTTTTTTTTGGCATCCACAATAGTGTCAGGGTTTGGCAACTGTTTATAGGATGAATCCCCTGGTAGGACAGTCTCTCCATGGTTTTTCCTTCAGTCTCTGCCTCACACTTTGTCTCCATTTTCTTTTCTTTTTTTCTCTTCTTTTTTGCCAAAAATCCCTACACCTACCTATATTTTTACATGTGAAGGGCACTTTGAATTTTCCTCTTCTGAAGTCTATGAAAGGCTTTCATCATCAATACTGCTTGTCCTATAAGTGCACCCGGAAAACTGTAAACAGATCTCTGTGGCTGCCTAAGCTTCGTTGCTAACTGGCCTTGGTCCAAGCCTGCTCTCTGCAGTAAGCAGCAGGTGTCATGGTTGCTCGGATGTTATACACTCCATTGCTGGAGAGGGATCCCAGAGCAGTGAGTTCTCAAAGCCATGACCAAGGTCTCAGCATTATTCAGACTCCTGAGCTCTAGAGCAGTGAATTCCCAGTGAGCTCTGCTGTCAACCAGACCCAGATTCCTGTAGCCTTGACTTCTATAGACACGTGGCCCAATAGCAGAGCCTGGCAACACTAAGCTGTCTGTCTGTATTCTGTCCCACTCATGTAAACATTTTATACACTTTTTGTAAAGCACAAAGTGATAACAAGGTCTTCTACTCTTTCCCCTTCTTTGTACTAAGAGAGAGAAACTTTCTTGAGTACAAGGTGGGTTTTGCTCTTCTCTCCTAGTGTAAGACAGAATGTAAAAACCAATAGCAACTGCGACTGTCTAACTAAGCATTTCAGTAACTATGCATCCATCTGAGAAAGAGCCCCTAGCCCAGATTTCATGCTTCATAACTCGATGAGATGTGTGTACGTACGCATGCGTACACACACACACACACACACACACACACACACACACACACGAGAGAAAGAGAGAGAGAGAGAGAGAGAGAGAGAGAGAGAGAGAAAGAGAGAGATGAGAGATGAGAGAGAGGAAGGGGAGGGGGAGAAGAAGGGGGAGAGGGAAAGGGAGAGGAAGACTGGAAGAGAGAGAGAATGATTATTTTAAGTCAGTCCCAGGATCATATCAATTGGGCATTCAGAGCCACCAGGCATTAAATTTTGGGAAATGTAGTATTGGGACAGAGAAAGGAGGCCTAGGATATAACTGAATCATAAGGACAGTAGCACTTGGGACTAGAAGTAGATATGATTCGATTGAGTCTCACAAATGTTAAGCAGAATCCAAAATGAATAAAAGCTACAATATCCTCTCCCAAGGAACCAGGCCAAGTTAACCTGTGATATATGTCCAAAGTGGTTTAAGAGTAAGGAGATAGAGGCGGAGCAGATGATTTCAGGGATAACTGATTATTTTCTTAAAAGAATAGTTGCTAGATTTTCTTAGGCTCAGAACTAGAGAGATGACACAGTGGTTAAGAGTACATGCTGTACTTGCACATGACACAAATTTCATTCACAGTATTCACAATGGAAGGCTCACAACTGCCTGTGACTTCAACTCCAGGGACCCCAAAGCCCTCTTCTGACTACCATAGGGATGTGCTTGCATGCCCACATCCCTAAACAGGGACACTGATTTAAAACACTAAAATGGAAAAGCTTTTAAACATTGGGATTAGCAATTAAAGGAGTCGATGGAAAATACCCTGGTAGCTCTAGGAAAGACAGGAACACTGGGTGGCTTGTCATGTTCTCTTCAAACTACTGTGAGAGGCATGGAAGAGTGGGATTGGCCTGCAGGTCTCAGTTGGCTGACTCCTGCTGGATCTTAATGCTAGTGTCGTTACTGGAGGAAATACATTTGTAAAATCTTACTAGAGGGTACACAGATGATCTCATTACTTATTGGATATAACTTTACTTAGTTTTAAAATTTTCTAACTAAATATTCTCTCTCTTTGTATTTGTGAGTGTGCATGTGTGTGCGTGTGTGTGTGTGTGTGTATGTACATATGTGTGATCTATATATACCAGATAGTGGCTAGTCCTTGGAATAAGCCATAAACTGGAATCCAGATCACTCCAGGCTCCTGCTCTTGAATTTTATTAGGTTCTAAATGTATTTCCATGGCATTTACCTTCATGCCTTCCAGGCTGAAGGAGCTTTGTTGTGAAGCAGGGTTTCAGAGCTTCCAGTCCTAACCACCCAGGAAGCTGTAGCCATGCACATGATTGTGAGACCAGGCACATACAGGGTTGGTAGCCTGTGAGAACCCCACAGCCACAACACAAGCACTGCGTGCATTACACCTCTGTCCTTAGGCAAGCCAGTCCATCTTTTCTGTGAGCATCATGGAAAGCTGTATTTTCTAGGATTAGATTCAGCCTCACCTCGATGTTGTCTCATTGCTGTCTGCCCTTTGTATCCTAGTGTTCCAGCTCATTGGTGTTTGTTTGTTCATAGTGCTAAACTTGACAGGAGATGGAGAAACACACACAGCCAAGGTCAGAGAGCAGCAAGCTCTCTCCTCCATTAAGTTTGTCTTGGTCTTTAAACAGCATAGATAAAGAAAATCACTTGAATGTTTTCTCTGCGTATTTGACAGGCTGGTACAGATCATTCCTGGCCTCCCTTCCATGTCTGTAAACTGTGGATAACTCACTTTCATCCTCATGGGCCCTGGGAAGAAGGAACAGAGAGAAAGTTCTTCCCTGTAGTTCTTCCAAAATGTATTTTTTATGTGTTTGTTTTTTCGAGACAGGGTTTCTCTGTGTAGCCCTGGCTGTCCTGCAACTCACTCTGTAGACCAGGCTGGCCTGGAACTCAGAAATCCACCTGCCTCTGCCTCCCAAGTGCTGGGATTAAAGGCATGCACCATGATTGTCCGGTTCAAAATGTATTTTTTTAAGGCAAGGAGTGAAAATAGGAATGTATCAGTGACATTTCTGTTTCTGGAACCACAGTGCATGAGGGGAGCAACTTGAGGGAAAAAAGATTTATTTTAGTTCATGGAGGCAGGGGCGTCCAGCCAGCACAGCAGAGACTGTGCAGTAAAGTCATGGAAATGGGCGTGTGGGAGACTAGACTCCTTCCATCAATGTAGACGAAGAAGAAAGACGGACAAGAACCAAGGCACAGGTGTAACATTCAAAGTGTACCCTGAGGAACTTCTCTTCACCAGCAAGACCTCATCATTTGAAGGTGCCAAGGCTTCACCAACCAGCATTGCTAGATGAGGGATAATTAATTGTTCCAAGCATAAATCTGTGGAGGAATGTTTCTGATTTGAATCTTAACAAGAAGCGAAAATAATTTAAGACACCCTTTTTTGCTTAGAGCTGAGGTGACTGACTGAGTGGCTGGGTAGTGTGTTTGTAAACAGAGCCTGGGTGAGCTCCAGGGCACTGCACACCACCCTGTTGACCCGACTAGGCAACCACATGCTCCTCTGTCTACCAAAGCCTCCTCCCAAATGTAACTCTGTTCCTCTGTCTTACCAACTCTGCATCGCATATTTGCTCATTGAAATGGAATTGAAAACTGCAGTGCATCACACAGTATATATATATATATATATATATATATATATATATATATATATATATATATATATATATATATATATCCTAAACAGCTTTACAAGGAAACACTCATCACAAGAAGTCATTGGTCTGGTTCAAGGTTTTGTGGTTTCTGAACTACCGTAAGTATGTAAGTCTTCACCAAGACTGTCTTGGACATCCTACTATGGCCCAGAGTCAAGGTAATCTTGTGGCTAGGCAGCACACCCAGGGGTGGGATCTGTGGAAGCTCCAGTCTGTCATAAGCCGTTCTACCCTCAGGGCCTACGGCCTCAGGGTTCACTGGGCACAATAGTTGGGCTTGCAGCTGTGGGTGTTGTCACGTCCCTGCTCTCCTCTTCTCCCAGCATGGTGAGCTGCGCAGGCTCCAGCCACAGTGGCTCATTGCTGCCCTTTTTGATAATGCCATGTTCTTCGTCCAACATGACCTGGAGCCCATATCATTCCCATACCCTACACACCACACCATCTCTAGTTTCCATGCCACAAATGTGGCTCTGATATGTCAGCTGTCTTTCCAATTTCATGAGACTACATTTTAATTTTTTTCTCTATAGACCTTTGTTGTTGTTGTTGTTGTTGTTGTTGTTGTTGTGGGCCCCAAAGCAGCAAGATACCACTCCAGCTAAGGCTTGGGTTTTAGTGTTGGAAGCAATAGGGGATGCACCCGTGGCTGCGGGCAGATTGCAAGGAAAGAAAAGAGCAATAGCTTGGTGACAGCTGCTCTCTTATCCATGCTTTGAGCACCACCACTATGGCCTCTGAGAGCTGTCCAATGCTTCTCAATTGAAATGCCTCAACCCATGTCAGAAATGCAGCTCTGTTTCCACTGGATTTTGCAGCTAAATAGGGAGAAAGACACTGACAAGACCAAGAAAGATACTTGAGGGATGCACCTGGGGATATTGGGCTTTCACTGTGAGAGGGAGCATGGAGAACTTTAAAGTTCTACAGGCAGGACTGCTTAATGCCAGAGATATGCAACCTTTGACATTTTAGTATGATCTGATCTATAAATGTACAGGACTGTGTTCATGGTTTTGCACAATTCTGCTGGACTGTGTTCATTGCTAACCTTAGATGCATGTGGTGAGTGGGCTCAAGCTGATCATGGCTGCTTTAGCCTATTGACTCACTACCCATTACTCTTAGTTTCCCTTGGTGACTGGAACAGATGATTGCAAACTTAATGATGGAAAAAAATCTCACAAATATACATCATATAGTTTAGGATCTCACTGGGCTAAAAAATGATTCTTTCAAGGCAGTAGCCTTTCGGGAGGCCCTAGCAGAATTTGTTGTCCTGTCCTTTCTAGTTTTCAAGGTTGCCTGAATACTTTAACTTTTGATTATTTATCTATGTTTATGTCAGAAAATTTTCATCTTTCTGTGCTGTCATCTGCCATTCTTGAACTGTCTCTCCTTCAACCTTTCTCTCCTACTTTGAAGGATTGTTCTTGTGACTCTACTGGGCTCATCTGGACTACTCAGGCCAACCAATTAGGCCAATCCAGTAACTTCCCCTCCATATGTGGATCAAGTCCTTCTAAACCATTAATTAGCTTTATACATGCAAAGTTTCAGAGATTAAGACATGACACTCTTTGATATCATTCAGCCTACTACCTCTCATGCTCACACTCCTCACAGGCTGGTATACAGCATATCCTGCTTGTTAACACACATTTATTATCTCTGAGTTATGTGTACAGGGCACACAGGCATCACTCTTCTTCCTAGTTCAGAATCCAGGTTAGGACTTTCATTTAGTTATTCAGAGTCCTGAGCAGTACCAGTGTTTAAGAAGTGTGGCATCTGGCATAGGTATTGCCTTCATTAGAGTGAGCCTAGTCTTTTGTTTGTGGTCATTTTCACAGTTCTCTATGTATCTCCTCTACAACCTTGCTTCTACCAACATAATATTGCTTCCACATACATCCCAGAAATTGGTCAAATCTTTCATCTAAATATATTCTTCACTAAAGAGGGATGTATAAAGCATATATTTTGGGGTTAAAGATGCTAATTAGAATAATTAAGATCCTGTGCAAATAGCCAACTAATCACTTGCTATTATCTCCAATGACTGTTGCAATATAGCTAACAACCAGAGTTACAAACATTTATATTTCTCTGGTCTAGGAGATGCTATAACATGTTTTTGACTGAAAAGAGATAATTTATATAATATAAACAAACCAAAAGGAGATAAACAGAACAACTTGTGAAACCATTACTAATACTTTGAGATATTTTTCAAAATGAACAATCATGTGAGTTTGGCTCAAACTGACTTATTAAAACTTTATCTCTGTTGCTTTTTAATCAGATTTCTCTTCCTGAATCTTTCTACTCTATAAAATGAAACTAATAATAGCACTTATATCAGAGGATTGTTGTGAAATGTACTTAATCGGAACATAGAATGTGCTCGGATTTTTACTTACTACACAGTACTTAATACACATGAACTTTGGTATCATTATTGTTGTTGCCATGTAACATTCTGGAAAAATGGGACTTACCTAAATCTGTCTTAGTTAATCTTCCTGTTGTCTATGATAAATGCACCCTGACAAAAGAAACTTAAGGAAGAACGTGTTTATTTTGGGTCACAGTTACAGATTACAGTCAACCATGGTGGGGAATTCACAGCAGCAGGGCAGCTGGTCATATTGCATCCATTGAAAGGAGCAGAGAGTGACGAATTCTTGTGTTCAGCTCACTTACCCCTCTTTTTATAGTTCTGAATCCTAGTCCAGAGAATGGCACAGTGGACAGGCCTTCCAACCTCAATTAACCTAACCAGATAATACCCTCAAGTATATTCAGAGGCTCGTGATTCTATATCCCATCAATGTGAATATTGAGATTAACCATTATAGGATCCATACTAGGAAAACAGATGGATACATAAGTAAGGATGAGGTCACTGAGACTGAACATAGAAATAGACAGGAGACTTGGGATGCTTCTTAGCTTTTGCAGCAAATTAGCTGAGATGGGAAGGGTATAAGGAATGCAGTAAGGCTGGAACTCAAAACTTCATCTCTGGAGATCTGTTCCTGACTCCCAGGAAGCTTGGCAGAACAGAGATTCTCCTCTACCCTCAGTAGTCTGTATGGTCTGTAAAGTCTTGGAGATCTCCATCTCCATGTGAATCTTGTAAGTTTCAGGGACTTCCTGAGACTTGTAAATTGTTTACTTCCTTTTCTGAGTTTTAAGGAACAACCCTGCCTCCACGATGGATTTTTCAATTCCTGGGAAATTGCTATGCAACAGCCAATTTAATGACTCTGCTTTCTACTCTGCCATCCATATTTCACATTGCAGCTTTGCGGTCCTTTCTCCTGAGTTTTTCACCACCACCATTGGTCCACTTGTATCAAAAAATAACTTATCCATGCACTTGAATAAAAAATTAACTTCTGTGAGTGTTAAATATTCTGGATTTAACTGATGTAGGGGAAGGCATGGAGCAGAATCCTGGAATTACAGATAACATTAGAGTGTCTTTGGCCATCTTGATGAAGGTTGCAAGCTCCTGCTTTCCTGTTTCTGGCCCCAGGTTGTTCTGAATTGGACATTTCCTTAGAGATGAATGTTGGGAGCATAAGAGCTGTAATTCTCATCCCTGTCACTTGCATGGGTTGAGCTGCTCTTAATGTAATAGACCCAAACCCTGGCAGTAAGGTCTGTGAACAGGGCAGGAACACAGGCAGGCCCCTGGACTCCCAGGAGTGAAAAGGCACCTCGGCTACTATCATGTTGTGTAGGCCACACATTAAGCAACTTTCTGCCCATAGTGAGGAACTCCTAACCTGAGTTCCCAGAACCCATGTAGGTACCTAAAAACTGTCTATAATTCCAATTCCAACTCCAGGGGTGATCCAATCTAATGCCTCTGGCCTCTGTGGGTACCTGAACTTATATAAACATCATATACCGCCCCCCCCCCACACACAAAACACACACAATTAAAAATAAAAGAAATTTTCTTTTTTCTTTAAAAACAAAACTTCAGAGGAACTAATGTTATGAAAGGAATGTGAAGACTTTATAGCTTTAGGATGCTGCATTTTCCAGGGGCTCCATAACTAATTCTCACTATTTTGACTTAAAACATCATAAATATATTCTCTCTTTCAGAGGATTAACATCAGGGTGTCAGTGGAGTGACTCCTGGATGGCATGGGGAAGAATATGATCCTTTTCTTTGCTGGATTTTGATGGACACTCAGGCTGACCTGCTCTCATATCAATGCTCTATGTCTCTTTATATCTGATTTTTTCTTAGATCGTCTCTCTTTTTGGTGAGAAATACTTTTGACTTTACCTCAAGTAGATTTTTACTGACCATTTTACATGTATAGTGATTATATTTTTCTTTAAATCAATTTTGGAAAGCATTCAGCCATTATTTTTTTCAAATATGTTGCCCTTTCTTTCTCTGTTTCTGTTCCTTTATAGAATGTGTAATATGCATACACATTTGTACAGGTGAATTTTTCAGAATTGGAAAGTTTTATGGTGTATCAATGATATGGCTCAGTGAGTAACTGTCTTAGTTAGGGTTTTACTGCTTTGAACAGACACCACGACCAAAGCAACTCTTATAAGGTCAACATTTAATTGGGGCTAGCATACAGGTTCAGTGGTTCAGTCCATTATCATCAAGGCAGGAGCAAGATGCAGGAGGAACTAAGAGTTATACATCTTCATCTGAAGGCCTCTAGAAGACTTTCAGGAAGCTAGAACAAGGGCTAGTGAAACACCCAATCCAACAAGGCCACACCTCATAATAATTCCACTCCTTGGGCCAAGCATATACAAACCATCACAGTAACCATACACACCATCTAGCTGGACAACCTTAGTTCTGGTCAAGGTATAGTCCTGTCCAGAATCATTTTCTGGGCTCAAGTCTCTCCAGCAAGATCCTCTGAAAAGTTACAGAATTCTTTTTCAGGACACAAGAGCCCCCTTTGGCTGGCACTAGACTTCAGCCTTTTCTTTCTGTTGCCAGGAAACTTTTAGGGAAATCAGATCCAATGTCTCAATATCTGACATAGATAGAAGCACATAAGTGGCTCTTATACCTGCATTCCCACTAGAAAGGTTGCAGATTTACCTCATCCTTTAAGACCAAACCACTCCCCAAAGCATGTGAGTCAGTAGCCTCAACCCTGGGTACTGGATTTCTCTGTCTCACTCTTGCTAGGATGCCATAAGGATGAAGGGATGCTCCTAACAGAATGTCTCCTTGTGCGCAGAGTTCAGCTTTGTGAGGTCTGGCAGCTACCAGCACGGAAGTTAGCCAACCTGTCACTGTGCAGTTAACCTGTCTCATTACATCATTTTCTGGCAGCCTTGGGTGACATTTATTCTGGGAACTGGCTGTATGTTTCTGAAAAGATAAGGCTTCTTCCTCCAGATATATTGATGGCAATGAGATCATGCCACGAGAGACTGGGGTTGTGAGAGTGAAACATGACATCTAGAGTCTAGGGCACAGGGAAGATGCTCTGACACCTTCAGGACCATGTCGACAATATGACCATGTCTAGCATCTTTCCGTGAAGGCCATTGGTAAGCTTCTCAACCACTATATGAGAATGTGTCCCTCAAAGTCCTTAAGGCATTTAGATGACAGTTACAACTGACCCAAGAAGTAGAGTGCTGTGTCTCCAGTGTGTAAGCTGCAGTGTGCTTTAGTTTAATCATTTTTATGGTGAGCCTCTTGTTAGGATTGCTACTGCTCCCATCTTTTCTATCATTCAAAGTAACCTACAGTTTCTTCTGATGGGTTTTCACCATTCGTGCTGATTTGTTTTAATTATACATGAACTATTCTTCTAGCTCTAGATGACCTCTATATGACAAACCATGATGTGGGCTCTGTATTTTCTCTGTACCAGGAACTCAGTTCTCTGCTTTATATTCACTTTTTGTATGATTCTTTTCTTCCCTGAAATACAAACTAGGATCATGTATTTTTAATTGAGAAGCTGACTGAGACAGAGTGTTTAAGTAACTCACTGGAATCACAAAGCCCTGTCTCCAACATGTAATGTCCTCCACAATTTTAAATGAGCAAGAAGGCTCTCATTATTACCCTGGCTCTTGGTCCACACCTATCAACTTAGATTCTTTATATTCTAAAGTAATTAGGAAAGACAGCTGGGTGTAGTGTTGCACCCCTTTAATCCCAGCACTCAGGAGGCAGAGGCAGGCAAATATCTGGGAGATCAACGCCAGCCTGGTCTACATAGTGAGTTCAAGGACAGCCAGAGTTGAACAGTGAGACAATGTCTTGAAAAAATAAAAACAAAATAAAATATTTAAAAAGACATAGAAATTCAGAGAACAAATAGATTTATTTGCCAGGTAGTGTTAGGAAAGGCCTTTAATCCAGCACTTGAGAGGCAGAGGTAGACAGATCCTTTCTGACTTCTGAATTTGAGGACAGCTTGGTCTATAGTGAGTTCCAGGACATCTAAGAGAACATAGAGAAACCCTGTCTCAAAACACTAAGAAAAAAGAAAGAAAGAAAGAAAGAAAGAAAGAAAGAAAGAAAGAAAGAAAGAGAAAAAAGAAAGAAGGAAGGAAAGAAAGAAAGAAAGAAAGAAAGAAAGGAGGAAGGAAGGAAAGAAAGAAGGAAAGAAAGAAAAGAAGGAAGAGAGAGAAAAATATTTATACTTTGCTCAGACTAGAGAGAGAAAGATTCCTTTCCTCCCTGCATTTACAACTCTTCCAGTTTCTAGGGGAACATGAACTATCACAGCCTGATGGTTAAAATCAAGAGAAAGGTCATGAGACCAGTGTAGAAGATAAGTGGTTTGATTGTGTGGTCCCTTCGACAGGTCCGTCATCTCAGTTCTCTGTTACAGGGGAGTTCTATTGAAGCCCTGGGGAGAAGGGTCTAAGTATTTCATCTTAAAACTCACTATTGTGAGTGATAAAGAGTATGAAGGTAGTGTCTGTGTGTGTGTGTGTCTGTGTGTGTGTGCGTGTGTGTGTGTGTGTGTGTGTGTGTGAGAGAGAGAGAGAGAGAGAGAGAGAGAGAGAGAGAGGAGGGGGCATGGAAGTTCCTTCCCTGTCTGGTTCTGAGAGAGATCTTTGTCTCTAGTTCATTCCTTTGATGGGCACAGGGAAGACACCTTTTATATCTTCCTTTGGAGATTAACTTCAAGTTCAGACTCCACTCCTGCATGGCATTTAACACACTTATTTTGTGACTGAACAATAGGTAGTAGTTTGGTAGCTAAAGGAAAGGTACACAGTCTGTCTTTAGAATTGAGACTACCTTCCTCCTTTCTATTTCCTAAGGCTATGGGAGTTCTCCCCAGCATGGGCTATTGTCAAAGCAGCAGATGCCAACTCAACGCACCCAGTTAAATCCTCCATCATCTACTGAACACGTAAGATTTGGTTTTAACTATTTTTGTGGGCTTTAAATGTGTTAAAAGCACACAGAGTTCAGGCTAGCGTCTGTGAGATGGTGCCAGGGGTAGAGGTGCTTGCTGCTAAGCCTGATGACCTGCATTTGATCCCCAGAATGCTCATGGTAGAAGGAGAGAGCTGCCTCTTGAAGGCTGACTGACTCCATATGTATGCTGTGTAGTGCTCTCCATGCAAAAATAAATTCATTAAATACAAAACAGCTTTTTTTATAGCTATGGATTAATTTTGCATTTTATTATTTCTCTTAGAACATGCACTTAACATTTTTTCTTTTTTTCCCCCATGGAAATATTTTTTATTGTATATATTCTTAATTTACATTTCATTTCCCTTTTCCTGGTTTTCCCACCCCCCAAAATGTCCCATATGTCTTTTTCCCTCCCCCTGTTYCCCTATTCACCCCTTCCCACTTCCCTGTTCTGGTATTCCCCTACACTGCTGCATTGGRCCTTTCCAGMACCTGGGTCCACTCTTTCCTTCTTGTTGGAAGCATTTGGTAGGTGGATTGTGTCTWTGGTGTTCCAAGATTCTAGGCTAATATCCACTTATCAGYGAGTGCATGCCWTGGGTATTCTTTTGAGACTGGGTTAYTTCACTCAGTATGATGCTCTCCAGCTCCATCCATTTCTCTAAGAATTTCATGAATTCATTGTTTCTAATGGCYRAATAGTACTCCATTGTGTATATATACCACATTTTTTTGTATCCATTCTTCTGTTGAGGGACACCTGGGTTCCTTGAATTTTAACATTTTTTTTAAAAAAATGTTAAAATTCAGTTTAAATTTGTACATATGTGCATGGGTATAATGATTTACTTGAATATGCTTTTGGGGACATTAGGGATGGTAAAAAATGATGTCTCAGTCTATTTTCTTTTGCTATAACCGAATACCAGAGAATGGATAAAATCAAGCCATAGAGGATTTTCTTGCTCATGGTTTTAGAATTTTGGAAGTCTTACACTGTGATGCTTATGACCCTCTTTCTCTTGGAAGAGAACACCACATAGCAACAAAGGCAAAATTCAGGAACCTTCTTAAAAGCCACTATTGCTATTGATGGTACATGACACAAGTTTTCATCACAAATGGAATAAAGGATACTTTATTCTGGGTCCAAATATGAATCACAATGGCCTGGAAACATAGATTTAGGTTACCTCAAATACTGTGATCCAATATAGTATAGTTTTATTAAGTTTTTATAGTAACAGAACAGAACAAAATCCTAAATGACAGCATTTTTCAACTCCGTTAGTAGAAACATCAGATAGGCTTGTTACAGGCTAGTCATGGATCTCTGACATACGCCATAGGCTTATATATCTCTGGTCTCCAATGGCATTCTCAGAGAATGGAAATGAATTGTCCCAACATAAATTCTGAGAAGCACTTAAGGAATAAAGGCTATAAGAAAGACTCCATCACTAAAACTAAGCCTGAGACTTCTGGATGTCAATCTAAAAAGAAACAAGTTGCAGCACACGGTCTATCTTAGTTAGAGCTTTATTGATATGAAGACACATCATGACCATGGCAGCTCTTATAAAAGACAATATTTAATTAAGTCTGGCATATAGTTTCAAAGGTTTAGTCCATTATCATCATGGAGGGAAGCATGGCAGTTCCTATGAAGACTCCTAGAGAAGAAGCTGGGGTTTACATCTGGATCTGCAGGCAGGAGAAGGAGACTTGATTCCACACTGAGTAGAGAGGACCCCAAAGCCTGACCCCACAGTGACACACTTCCTCCAACAAAACCATGCCTTCTAATAGTGCCACTCCTCATGGGCCAAGCTTTCAAACACATGCGTCTATGGGGGCCATACCTATTCAGACCACCACAAAGTCCAGAGCCCATCCCAGCCCCTGCTCTGGAAAATAATGGGTTAAGGATGCTCAGCTATTGTGTGCTGTTTCAGTTAAATTTGTACTATAATAAAGGCATTGAACAAGTGTAATGAAGACTGGATAGTCTCCAACATTCATAAAAGCAGTGCTCTGGTCCTTCATAGGAAAAGATGGATTTTTAGTCTAAAAAATAATGCAATAAAGGCATTACATGTATCATTTCCACAAATTCTATTATCACTTCTGCCATAGTTCTCAGGTTGTGACAATGAAACAAACCATGAAAGCAAACAAATGCTTTAATGGAATCCATACCTTGCTGCTGACATGAATAAACTTCCTTTTCTTTTAACTGGTGGGTGAATCAGTGTTTATGGGTGGCAAGCCTTTGCCCCTTGTATACAGTGGTGATTGCAGTGGCTACCAAATGGCTTTCCTTTATTGGAAAGAAAGACTGTACACAAGGCTTTGGTGCCTGCTTCTGGGTACATTCACCAGCCCCTTCTGTGGCACATTCTGTTACTGCCAGGGAACAGTTGAGGGAACTGAGATCTCCAGGAAAATCCAATGTCTCAGCCAGACAAAGCCAGACTCTAAATTGGAGTGTGCTTTCCCAGGTGAGCCTTACATAAATGCATGTCTGGCAACCATTGGGTGGATGCTGCTTTTCTACAAATTTTATTCAGAAAAAAATATTTTTATGCTTTATTCAGAAAAGAAAGCACTGGCCTTAGCAGTCCATGAGAAGAGAGGCTGCAAGAGGCTAATGTTGTGAGAACAGAAAATAGGATGAGAGAAGCCAAACGTTCTTACAGTGTGGATTGGAAGTGTCAGGAGGAGGTGGGGTAGAGGGAGGCAGAGGTTCAGTGTCATGTGTCTTCTCCCATCCTTCAAGTCCTGCTGACCCATGGCTCCAGCTGCATATGTAGCAGAGGATGGCTTTATCTGGCATCGATGGGAAGGGAGGCCCTTGGTCCTGTGAAGGCTTGATGCCCCAGTGTAGGGAAATGCTAGGGCAGTCGATGGGTGGGTGGGGGATTACACTCACAGAAGCAGGGGGAAGGGTTATGGGGTAAGGAGTTTGCAGAGGAATAATGTTTGAAATATAAATAAATAAAATCACCAATAAAAATTAAAGTGAATTAAAAAAAAAGGTTGTCTTTCCGTATGAGTAGGCTTGTAGGTGGTAGACAGTATCATACGTGCCCCTCCCTACATCGGTGATGCCCAATACCTTTCCTGCTTGGAAAAGAGAGTGGTAAGAGAGGGGGAAGCATGCAAAGGATCCATTGCTTTTGATGGCTTTTAGAAGTGAAAAGAGGTCCTTGATCCACTTGGAGTTGAGCTTAGTACAAGGAGATAAGAATGGGTCAATTCTCATTCTTCTGCATATTGACCTCTAGTTGAGCCAGCACCATTTGTTGAAAAGGCTATCTTTTTTCCA
>BDUI01000018.1:1629053-1644634 GCA_002335545.1 Apodemus speciosus
CTCTGTAAATGTGTGTGTGTGTGTGTGTGTGTGTGTGTGTGTGTGTGTGTATTTTCAAGGCTGACCAGTCTGAATTGGAAAGCCAATAAGGATGCTCATCCCCAAGAGAAGCAAATTCTTTCTCGATATTAGGTCATTTTTAATTGAGATTTTAGGATTATTGTCCACTCAGCCCCATAGCTGCCAACCATTAGCAAAAAAGGTAATATTTCAAGGTGGGAAAAACTGTGGTTGCCAAATAAAAACAGGGCACATCAGCTTAATTACCCCCTTTCTCTCTCTTTCCTTCCCTCCTCTCCTAACCCTCTTCTCTCCTTCTCTCTTCTCTTCCCTGATTTTCTTTCTTTCTCCTCCTCCCTATCACCCTTCTTGCAAGCGCATGTGTGTCTGTGTGTGTGTGTGTGTGTGTGTGTGTGTGTGTGTGTGTGTGTGTGTAGTTAGCCTTTTCTATCTTTATTAAGGCAAAGGCTCTTTTTCTGCTGTCCAGGCTGACCTGATACCACTCAGTTTACGTGGCACCACTTCAGTCTCCTAAATTTAACAGTTATATTTTATCCTCAGAGGAAAACAATAAGGTTTTACTTGGGGGGGGGGCTGCGGGTGTGCAGAGCTATATTCCAATTATTGCATGGGATACACTTATACCACAAATTAGTAATATATCTGAAATCCCAATGTAACTGGCATAGTATATTTTTGTTTGATAAACTTGGCAACCTTAAGCAGGGTCATCGCTATTACTTCATCATTACTTGGAGCTTGGCACTAGTGTATGGGTGGAATATCCTTATGTGTATTGCAGTCCAACCCTCTATATTAACAACTGTGCAAAGTGAGATCCAGAGACACAGAATGATTAAGGGAGGGTACACCTGACTGCTTCTCCTTGTTACTTTTCTCTTTCTTATATTTCTGAGTATATAATGGCATTCAGCAGCTCGTCTTTGTGGAGCATTTAGCTCCTGGACACCAAAGATATACTGAGTGATTATCTTGTGCGGTGATTATGTGGGTACTCTCAAACTTGATCAGGTCTTTAAAAGTGTTCAAGATTATAGAAAGTCTTCTTCTCTTCTGGAGCTGAAGGCCATAAGGGTAAGAAGCAGCCTTCAAGGATTTCTGATGAAATGACATGCTTGTCAAAGCCTGCAGTTACTATGGTGACACAGACCAGAGTCGCAGACAAAAGCATAGAAATCTTCAGATTAACAAAGAATAAAAAGTGATGAGGGGAAAGAAGAGAGTAATTGATGAGGAAAGCTATTGCCATTCCCTGGCATCAGTAGGGGCTGAAGGGCATAAATGCAGGGAAGAAGAAAGGGCCCATTGGGAGAGGCAGGCAGTGTAACAAGACTTCATATCAGAATATGTTTTCTAAAATGAGGACTCTTCGGCTGAGCAGAGGCTCCCACAGGCCTCTTAAATTGACAAAGAATCCCATCACTGGAGTCATTTAAAACCAGAAGTGAACAAAGCAATTGAAAGTGAACTGCTGGGAACACTCCTTAGATATCTTTTGGGATGAACTTGATAATCTGATAGGTCTCCTCCTTCTCTTGATGCCTGTGAATCGCTGGTTCATTTGAAAACATGATGGTTAAAACTCTCAGGGAACCAGAACTTGAGAATTTAATTGAAAATAATTTTTATAGAAGCAAAACATGCTCTAGAAACACATTGTGTGTGTGTGTGTGTGTGTGATTTTGGGAGGGATATATTTACACACAATCCAGAATAAGGTAAGATAGTAGTAACAGCTCTTTGACAGCATAAGATTTGTTTCAACCTTGATAAATGTATACTATTCCTAACCTGTAGTTTCAAATTATTTTTTCTGATGCTTAGATGATTATGTCTACTTGATTCCATTTCTCCAACTAAATAGTATGTTCAAGAAAATAGATCTTCTGGCTTACTTCAGAGCTCTAAACACACATTGGAAGTATCCGTGCTCTCTGAAAACACATCCACTGTGGTGTCTGTTGAGGGCATGAACGGTGACCTCCTGGTGCTCCACACCATGATTATATGACCTTCCCAAGCTTTATACTGCAAATCTGAAAAGCAAACCTAGATCTTCTGAGGAAATGCTGGTGTGGGAGGGGGGCAGTGCACATTAGATCAATGTTCATGGTTTTCTTCCATCTCTGATGGCCTCCCGGGAGATGAATTATGTAAGTGCTCTCTCTACCTGTTAAAAGGCCTTGATTAGTGTCCCATTATTTTGCTACATCAGTTCTGATATTCCTAGTAATAAATGTTTTTGAAAGGCAATTTAGTGGCAGCTGTTATCTTCCACTTTGTATTGTGCTTGCCATCGGTGGTGTGATTTCTTAACTCTTTTGATTATACTTTTTCTACCTCAGTTCTTTCCCCTCTATTCCTGCCTGTCCGGTCCTAGCGGCTCTGCCTGCTGGCACGCACTTCCCATCTCTATCTGTTCTTTGGATTGAAGGCACATTAAATTGCCAGAGCAGAGCCTTGATCCTATCACTCATTTGCTCAAAACCTGCCAGCTGCAGCCCATTCTGCAGAAGGCGTTCCTGTGCAGTAGGCATCCCTCCTCCATTATCTTTGCTCTTCCCCCTTCCATCTGTGAGGTTGTTTATATTTATCGTTAAATGGACTCACTTTTTAAACTTAAATGTATTCTGAAAGGAAACTTTATCTTTAAGTAAATGGAAAACCAGTACCATCTATCATAATAGAAGCTCGATATGAAAACATGCCATGAAAACAAAACAGAATGTTTCCCATATTAGATACGGGTTGCCTGCAGCTCCACACCTGCAAGTTGATCTCTCCATGTTCACAAAGGTCTGCAGTGATTTAGGCACATTCCATTTGTCCCTCCAGATTCATGCCCCACTCTTCTCTTTTGCTGAAACCCAGGTATCCAGGCCCTGTGAATAAATCACAGTTTTCCTTAACTCCCGGTCTTCAATGGGGGTCTGTCTCTGGCAGCCCCAGCAGTTCACAGGACAGTCTTCTCTAGGGCTTTTTCTCCTCAAATCTCCATTGGAGGTTCATCATAGATGGATAGTGTCCCCAAACTAAAGGTTATTGCCTAGTTCAATGCAATTTATGATGTGTGGCTCAGCACTTATTTCTTAACACCTGAAAGTGGTAACAGGGTACCTTTAATCTGCCCAAACCACTGCACCTGCCCTTCTGATTTTCCTATGGCCATATTTGATCATTACTTCCTTTAGGATAACATCCAGGGTTGTCCTACATGGTAGAGACCCTGAAAAATACAATGGTCATGGATTGGATTTATATCAGATGAAACTCTGTATTTGGATTTATCCAAATGTGTAAACTTTTGCTCTAGTGCTTGCATCATATGTAAATACTAAAAGCTGGGTCCAATCTTTTAACCCCGTGAAAGGATATTGTCAAAATGCATTCTCTGCCCAGACTAATATATTTGACTCTGTTAATAAGGTCCCCCAATCCTATATCATTTGCCAAACAAAGAGAGTTAAATTTACTTAGACCCCTGGTAGTCTTACCTGCATTCAGGTGTATTGATCCTTTGGACCATCCTGACACATTATGGATCTTCCTTCTAAGACACTCAACTTGTTTTAGCTGGTTTTATGACTATGTCTTCCTTCATTGCACAGAATTTTTTTCATGCACCAATATAACAACTATTATGAAACCAGTAGAGTACCAAGTCCATGATTAGTGTTAAATATATTGTTATATGTAAAATGATGGAATGCCTGGCCCTTAGAGCTAAGAGCCTAAATAAAACTACAAAATCTTTTGTTGCAAAAGCCCTTGGAAGAGCCCTGAGCTCTGATTCCTATCAGTACTTTATTTGTGGGAAATAATTATAGAGTAGTTGAAGTACATTGATCCATTATTCCTCCCCCACTATGATAATGGAGCCTCTGCAAGTATAAGAAAAATAAATCCTTTACCCTTCAAATTGTTTAAATTCTGATATGTTATTCACTGTGACACTAAAGTAAGTGACATACTTTCAGTTTTATGGTTGTGTTGAAAATAGTGTTCTAAGCCTCTGTCTCCTCATCTCCAAAAAGGGTTATCTCTATGAATTTTCTTTATAGAGTTGTAATAAATTAAGATAATATGTGAAAAGGCTTATCATAAATCCCAGTGCCAATCATGCATTTTGTCTGTGCCATTTGTAGTTAAGAATGGAATGTTCATTATCTAATGAGAGCCTAGCTACTGACTCTCCAAGAGAAGGCAAGGACCATGTAGGCTGAAATTCATGTGAAAACTATTTCAAGGAATAGAGCTATAATTGCACATGAGCTTTGAGTACACACATCACAGGAGGAACCAAGGAAAGAGCTAGAAGGTATGCTGAGTAAACAGGAATTTCTATAGGAAGAGCCTAATTAGAAAATCCATGGCCATGCCCCACAAAGCTTCTGTATATAAGTCACTTTCTTGGGCATTTTACAGATGAGCTAAGGACAGCATTAAGTAATTTGTCAACAAATATTTAGTGTGTGGAATCTATTCTGCATGCATAACACCCCAGACTCAATGTGAACCATGGCAGCATGTGCAATTGATATTTTAAAAAGATGCTACCATACTTGCCCTAACATAATTTACAACAGATACATTAACATAATGGCTTACCTTTTTCTCCTGATTAAAGGAGTGTAACTGGTAACATCCCAGCATCTGAGCTGTAGTTCCACCTCTACTATTATTTCTAAGTACTTAAGGGCAGAGGATATTAGCTGTTGGGTTGTCTGGTTCATTCATCTTGAATAACAGGACAGATCTCTATTTCAAGGGGAGGGAGAGGAGGACAAAGAAACTCCATAGCTCACCAGAGAGAACTCACCTCAACAGAAAGCCCATGCAGAACATTAGAGTAGAGGCTAATTTCTTTGGTACCACTTTGAACATCCACTTAATATGTGTAACATTGGAGTGATGATATTTTACATTTAGATAAAACTCTGAAGCCATATCAGCTCTCCCTTAAGTCATGTGAGGAAACAGAGTGTCAATGAGAGCTCATACCCAGACCAAAGATAGCCAATTAATAAGTGGAGGAGCTAGAATTGAGATTCAGGCCAACCTACAGTATAGCTGCTTCACTGCTCTCTTCTGTTGCCTCTTCAGGCAATACTGCTCTATGTATTTGATGAGGTTGTTCTGACATGCAATGGGCTGATCATTTAACTACTTCAACACAGTGGGTGTCAGGATACCTCAGACTCATACAGTTCTATCCTGAATAGTATAACATTTAGTTGTTGTAGAGTTATATATTGTAGAGTTGTTTGCATTGTAGAGCACAAGGAAAATCTGTTTTTCCACATCACTCTTCAGTGTGTCTTCCCTGTCTGTGTTCTTTTGGTATATTTGTTTGCTGTTTCCTCTCGTGTCCCCCACAAGACTCTAAACTCCATGAGAGTGAGATCAGTTAGCAGGGTTCACTCCTTTCTCTACTACATGCCTATCAAAAGTCATCAGTTGAATAAATGTATTTTATGAGTTGGTAGACATGGTCCACACCTACCACACAGGGTTTCATGAATCTGTTCTTTTAAGTGTCTTGACTGACAATTTATATAACTTATTTATAGATACCTTCTTAGAATACTAGTGCATTCCCATGGGATGGAGTCTCATTATTACTGTTGAATTCACTACAATGAAATGTTTATAAGAATGGACTTCCAGGGATCTTACTTAGTTCTATGCTAACCATGCAATTCTGAGCTATTGTGTCTTGGTCTCTCCTTTCTGGAATGTTCAGTGGGCAGTATTGTATTTGGACCTTGATGGATTCTGGCTCACCAGATGCTCAGGAGGTAACAAAAGAGAAAATGTAAAAATGGCAATTCAAGTATCCAGAGGTAAATCCAGTGTAGATGTGAACCCATTGTTTAATTGGTCTAAAAGCTATGGCCATTTTGACCCCAAGTCCATACGTTCTCAGGCAAGAAATTCATACCAACATATTGCTATGTCCATAAAACCTGAGCAATTCATTTCTTTTTTCAGACCCTAATAAAACTGAGGCTTCTACCACACCTCAGTCTCCTTTTATCCACAGGAGCACAGAAGACAAAATAGAAAAATGCCCTTGGAAGACTAATACTACCCACTGCCCTGGTGTCTGCTACCCACTTTGTAGGAACTCTCAAATGCGTTCATAATCTCAGTGAAATGAAGAAACTCTGCAGACTAAGGACTGGGGTAATAATAAGCCTGGGTTAGGAGCTTTGCTGGCAAATCCATTCTAATCAGAATGAGCCATGTCTCCCAGCCACATCCTAACTCAGATGATGGTGTTCATATATGATTGCTCTCAATTCCTTGTGAATCTTTCTATTGGTGTCAATACTGATATTTAAAATTGTTTAATTAATGATCTTCTAACTCAAATATTTCAAAATAATGAGCCCAGAAGAGAACCTATATTGTTTATAGTTTTGTTGGCCTAAAGATAATGATAGAAGAAATATGAAACCTTAAATTCCTAATAATCCGATTTAAACTGAGTATGTCTAAGAACACACAGGGGTTCAGTTTCTAGGGACATACAGGGCCATGCCTCACAAGTAGTATTGATAAAATGTATCATGCCACATGACAGCTAATCTATCTAGGAAGAACCTTACATTTGTTTTGAAAAGAGCAAATGAGTTTCTATGCTTTAGTTTCAATTTATTTAAAGACAACCCCAATGATTGTAGACTGATCTTTGCTCTGACATCTCAGACACTAAAGGGGTTAGATATTTATGAAGTGCCTTCTTTGGAATGGAAGAGAAGACTTTGTCACCATGTGTTCAAAGATGGTTTTCAACCCTCTTAAATAGCCTTAATTCTGCCCAAAGGAACTTTACTCATTGTATGTAAACATGCACAGACACACATACACACACACATACACACGCACAAACATATACAGTCTGTGTCTGTACAAGCATACAATTATATACACAACACAGTGTTATGCGTACATATGCTTTTTCAGCCTTATGCACACACACATACACACACACACACTTACACAGAATCTACACATGCAAACATATGCCCACATTGACAATACCAGGTAAGAGTAAGCTAGTAAGAGTAAGCTAGTACACAGCTAAACACATAAAATGAACTTAGGGATCACCATGCGGAAAAAGAGAATAAATCCTAGGAATGTGTTTATGTGTCCCTGCTTTTTGCCTTCCATGACAGACCTCTTGACCTTGGATTTGATAGTGATCTTATGGCTTTAAAAATAGGAAAAAGGCATCCATGTGAAGTTTAGAGAAGAGATTTCTATGTGAAGTGTTGACATGTCAAATGACAACTGCAGTTAACAAACAGTATTTCATTAATTAATGTTTACTTTCATAATTTTTCATTTCTAGTTTAGTGTATTATGTGTGATAATAATGATATTTTTATATATCTCRATTTTACAGAATGAGAAATCATATATTAGGGTAAAATTAGAAAACTTTTTCTTTTAAAAGGAGTCATAAAACTACTAATGAAACTAACTTCTAGTACCTGTGAGTGAGTGTCCATGAAAATACCTGCTGCTTCCTAAACTCAAGACAATCAGCAGCACCTTCATTGGCATAACTAAATGTCCAATGTGTAACTAGGCAACTGCCTGAGACTTCTGGAAGGTTTTAGTTTTTAAAGCCTTATTATTTTGGATACATTCATATGTATTTTAATATTTATTTTTTTCCTGTGATTCTAATTCTTTAATATCATCTCAAAAATAATTTTTTAATCCACAGCAAGATATATTTTAAATGCTTTATTTTATCTAATGCAAGGAATTTAGAATTGTTTCTCAGAATCTATGTAAAAATCTATTTTGAAAGGGTATTTTATGGAAATATATTCCTGATTTCTAGATTATGAATTTTTCAACTTACAGATATTTAAAACCCTGATCCCAAAAGATAATAGAATTTATAATATCTCTAACTCGTGTGTACCATTTAATAGTCTTTATAATCTATCTGAAAGAATGTCCAGATTAAAATGATTTCTCCAGTGAATATAGTCTAACCAAGGTATCCCAAGTCAATGGTTTATATAATTTAGATGCATTAGCATGCTGGTAGAACTGGCTAATAATTCAGATCTCAGGGCTCAATTGCCCTGAAAATCTGTGGTTAGCTCCCTTCCTTAAGTGATATTGCCTGTCAGGACAGTGTGTTCTGTGCCAGAGAGTCTGGTTTTTAATAGTAAGAGCGGTCCTCATCGGTGGGCTTCCAGTGGGAACAGATGCTTCTCCAGTCTTTGAAACTGAACTGAATGACATCATTGGCTTTCTTTGGTCTTTGCCTTGCAGATGGCAAGTCCTGGAATACCTTAACCTCAATAGAGATGTATGCTGATTTCTCATAATAAATCTGTAGGTTTGTGTACACATATGCACAAGTGTATCTGTTGTTTCTTTTCTTTAAATAAACACCGACTGTTGTCCATGTGTTATAGAGAACTCCACACATGAAGAAAACCCATAAGTGGTTGATGTGTTCATGTGGCAGTGTTTTTTATTTGCCATACTTTAATCTGATATCAATCAATCTAGCAAACTAGTTCTCCTGGAGGAAGGTGTGGAGAACAGAGGACAGATGTGTGAAGGTTTTGGTTGTTATAAGTTGTGTGTTACAATATTGAGATAACAATGGGATCTTCATTCCAATGACACACATATTTAAACTATGGTGAAGCCAGAACTCATCCAGATGACATTTCCTTAAACCTGTAGATTTAATATTATTAACGTCAAAATTGAAAGCACCACACAATATTCACTTGTAGCCCAAAATTGTAGATTTTACCTAGTACCTCGGTTTTGAGTATTTGCTGAAGAATCCTGGGAATTTGTGACACGATTTCCTCCATTCCGTACAGAGGCTGTTTGATAAGTTGCTGAATGAATTCTCAGGGGATATGAATGTCCTCAGGTTTCAGATAAATCTAGATAGCTTCCAAATTCAACTTCCTTTTTTCTTCTCTTCCTCTGTCAGTCATTTCTCTGTTGAAATTCTCCTTGTCTCAATAAAAGATGACTGTTAGCCTCCGAATTCCCTGGTAAGTATTTTCAAATTAATTGTTACCTTTTCATTGGACTTTGACATCAGGTCAAGTGTTCTCTTGCCTGTGTAGCAGGCAAAAGTGTTGAAGATTTCAGAAGAAAACTCAACTCACTTCCTCTTGCCTTTCTTCCCTTTTATCCTTTCAGTAAAATATGTTACTTACTCTGTCTAGGGAAACACTACCAATCTTGCTTTTCCTCTCATGAAACCTACCCAGTTAACTAGCACCTCATTGCTCCAAGTGTGGCCTAAGAGTTAGTAACACACATCATGAGTTTGTTTGAAATATACTCTATTCAGAGATACACAGGCTTCAGAGCTGCTAACCTGGTGAGTTGTACACGTTTGATTTTAGGATCACTGCTCTGTGTAACTGAGAAGAAGCAAAAATTAAGTGAAGGAAATTTCTTTATATCTTCCTGTGACTATTCCATGAGCTAAGTGGGCATGTAGCCAGTGCTACAACAATTATTAAAGATCATGAGAAGGGGAAGTTGGACATGTGGGAAGTGCTTCCTCTGTGCTTGGCTCAGAACTCAGGAGGCCACTCATGTATCTATGGTGTTTTCCTCCAAAATCTCCTAAATTGAGGCTTGGGGAGCTGGTCCACATGTGCTCTAAGGTCGGACACATGTCCAAATGAACTTCTAACGAGAGACTCTCACATCTCTTTTTCATTCCATATCACACTCTCCTGAAGCTCCACGCTACCTAGATAAGGAAATCTATTAATGCTGGTAATAAAAAAATCAACAAGAGATTTTAAAACTTTAGTTAAATGTTAGTTGTCAAGATCGAAGTCTTAAAATTTTTATCAAACAAGATCTGCAGGAAACCTTCAGTGGGCACCACTCTAGCTACTTCTTGTGATTCCTGTGTATGATTTTGGCAATTCAGGTCAAAGTCTGAGCCATTAGGACCCTAGAGGATTCACCTCCTTAGAAAATGTCTAAGAATTCCATGGGCTTGTACCACTATCTAAGATGTAAAGCTATGAAGATACCCACCTAGGTGCTAAGCCCTGCTTCAGAGCTTTATTAGTACACACAGAATGGAAAATTAGCCCCAGAGTTGCCCCTGGCTTTAGAAAATGACACACTCTGTTTGATATTAGATGACTCTGATTTCAGTAATTTGGAGCACAGCCCTCACTGCCCAGAAAATTGTCAGCTCCACTTTCCTATCACATAGAAGAACTTGTGAAATTACATGATGACTTTGATGTCCTCATAATGGCGCAGCTTTGAAAGGTGGGTTAAGGTGGAATTCAGCAAGAACTCCGCAAAATGGACAAAAAAGGCTGGTGTGGTGAGGCAGCTCAGCTCCTGCAGGAGGAGGTGAGGGAGCGGTGAACAGTAAGCACACGAACACACTCATTATTCGTTTTAATATCATCAGCCCTGCAAAGGTATACTTATCTATGTTGGCTCAGTTTCCCGCCCTCCAATTTCTAAGAAGAGCTCTGTATGGACTATTTGATAAATTTTTATGATGTATAACTGGCAGATTGGGTGTATTTATGTACACAGTCATGTAGCTGATTATATGAATATAGATTCACATGTGTACATGCCTAACGTGTGTCACCCATGACTGTCTGCTCTATTCATGCATCTCTTGTTCCACTCTTTCAATATGTTCTTCAGATTAGAATTTCTAGTAGAAAGATGATGAGAGGTACTTTATGGGGTGTGTGTGTGTGTATGTGTATGTGTGTGTGTGTGTGTGTGTGTGTGTGTGTGTGTGTGTGTTATGGTGTAGATTTTTGAAGTGAGAGAGAGGGAAGAGGTTTTGAGAAATATTTTGGATTTTTCACTGGTGCTTCAGGACTATTCCTTGCAGGATAAGCAGGTCATATTTCTCAGGTGCTTTTGCTGATGGGCCTTTCTCTCAGGAGTGTGGCATTCCGGAGGAGACTGAACCCACAGAGCCACACATTGTATTTGGTTTACATAACATAGAGTGACTTCTCACTTGCAGAGCTTGACAGACACGCTTTATTTCAATAGCTAAGATGACCAGTGCATAAGACACCAGGGAAAAGAAAACTTGTCTCTTTAAGGCAAAACAAGGTACATGGCTCAGCCAACAATAATAATGGCTACTCTTGTACAGGACCCAGGTTTGGATTCCAGAACCTGAATAGCAGCCCACAACCCTTTGTAACTCTAGTATTTCAGGGAATCCAATACACTTTCCAGGCCTCTATTTTGGCACCAACTATAGATATGGTGCACAGAGACATTCACGCAGGTAAAGCACCATACATATAAAATATTTTTAAAGAACATTTTAAAAGTTAATTTTTTTCCAAATACATTTTCTGATGGGCATTTGCAAAGATGTTACCAAATATAAACACAACTTAGTAGAGAGAAAAAAATGAAGTGATTTGCCAGTCATCTTTGGCTATGAGCATTCCTGAATTCTTTTCCAAAACACAATGCAAGAGAGAAGCTGACTTGTGACAAGATGTTCGTTTTGGAAGTATGTGTGAGAGTCTACATTAGGAGCGACCTCTGAGTTTCCTATTTTTCTGTTTGTGTGTTGTTTGCATATGTGTGCCCATGCACAGTCACGTTTGTGTGTTGTTTGTGTATGTGTGCCCATGCACAGTCACGTTTGTGTGTTGTTTGCGTATGTGTGCCCATGCACAGTCACGTTTGTGTGTTGTTTGTGTATGTGTGCCCATGCACAGTCATGTTTTGGAGAGCCTGTCCATGCTACAGTCACATGTGAAGCTTTTTTTTCATTTTTTTAAATTGAATATCCGTCTTCATTTACATTGCCAATGGTAAAACCTTTGATTTCCCTCCTCCCCAAAGACCCCCAACCCCTCCTCCCACCCCCTGCCTCCACATATATGCCCCTCCACCCGACACACTCCTACCTCCCCGCCTCAATTTCCCTTTGTTGGGGCCTCTATTGAGCCTTTACCTGACCAAAGACCACTCCTCCCACTAATGCCCAACAAGGCCTTCCTCTGCTACATTTTTGGCTGGAACCATGTGTACCCCTTGTTTGATGGTTCAGTTCCTGGGAGTCTTCGGACATCTGGGTGGCCGAAGTCATTGTTCTTCCCATGGGGCTGTAAACCCCTTCAGCTCCTCCGGACCACCCTCCAGATCCTCCACTGGGGACTCCATGCCCAGTCTAATAGTTGGTTGCTAGTTTTTACCTCTGTATTTGTAAGGCTCTGGCAGGGCCCCTCTGGAAACAACCATTGCATGCTCCTTTTGGTATATGCTTCTTGTCGTAGTGTCGGGCTTTGGTAACTGTTTATAAGATGAATTCCCCGTAGGGCAGTCTCTGGGTGGCCTTTACTTCAGTCTCTGCTCCACACATTGTCTCCCTTATTGCTCCTGTGAGTGTTATGTTCCCTTTCTCAGAGGAACCAAAGCACCCTCACTTAAGTCCTCTTTCTTCTTGAGCTTCCTGTGCTGGATGAATTGTAACTTGTTTATTTTGAGCTTTTTGACTAGCATCCACTTATTAGTGAGTGCATACCATATGCATTCTTTTGTGACTGGGTTACCTCCCTCAGGATGAAACTTTCTAGTTGCATCCATTTGCCTAAAAATTTCATGAATTCGTTGTTTTTAATAGCTGAATAGAACTCCATTGTGTATATATACCACAGTTTCTGTATCCATTCCTCTGTTGAGGGACATCTGGGTTCTTTCCATCTTCTGGCTATTATAAATAAGGCAGCTATGAACATTGTGGAGCATGTGTCCTTATTACATGTAGGAGCATCTTCTGGGTATATGCCCAGGAGTGGTATAGCTGGGTCCTCAGGAAATACTATGTCTAATTTCGGGAGACAGCTTCTACTGTCAGTCCTCATCTTTCCCTTTGAGCCAGGCTCTCTGTGTGGTTCGCAACTGCATACAAGGCATGTTAGCTGCCCTTTGGGTTTCCATGGATTCTCCTGCCCTAGTCCCATTTTACAGTAACATACTAGCTATGTGTATGTTCCCATAGTACATATGCATGCTACTAAATACAGATTTACATTGTTTTGGGGGATTCAAACTCAGATATAGCAAATGTTTGACCCACTGAGACAACTTCTTACTCCATAGATCAGGGAATGCGTTTTGATGGGTTGAGATTTTGTTATGTGATCTGATTTAAATGTAGTCCTAAAAGAAGCAAGATTTCCATTCATTTTCTCCCTCATTCCCTATGCCCCCTTCTTGTTTCTATTTAGTCAATGCTTACTCTTGATATCTATCCCTGGTCATAGGCCTTTATATGGAGAACTCTGCTGAGTCTCTAAGCTAGAGATTATGCATCTGCAAGAATCATTTGTGGAAGAAGTCTAAAGCAGATTACAGGGTATATTGCCTTTTTGTTTATGGCAAACCATTTCAAGTTAGGAGAAAAGAACAGTGGATTGATACTGCATTTAGATTTCCTTTAAATAGAATCTACCAATCATTTGTTTCAAATTCTCTTAAGTGAAAGTTTGCTCTTTAAAAAGGAATGAATGTATTATGAATATTTAACAAACTGGAAAATGAAAACATTGAAGGGGGTCCTTCTTTGTGTCAGAGAAGGGATAAAGCACACGTGGGCAGAGCGTGCATGCATGTGGGTGTCTGCACATAAGCAGCTCCAATTAGCTTCAGAGTCTTTGCAGAACTGTTTTTCTAAACATTTCAAGTAGAAATAAGAGCAGGACTTCAGGGAAGGGAAACTCAGTTGAGGGATACCCCATGTACAGAAAGAGTAAGGGATCACTGACAAATGGAGAATGGAGATTAAGGAGATATAAAAATCATATACTCCCCAGATGAAGGACTTACTCCAGGAAACTGACAGTCAACTAGAGGCACAAAAACAAACTGCCATCTGTGATTTCACCCTGTCACCAGGTAATTCCAGTTACAGAAAACATGCTAACAGCACCGAAGGGGTCTCTCTGCTGCACCCTCATCAGAAGCCAGCTGAGAAGCCATCTGGGTTCTCCAATGAAGAATCAAAGTCCCTCTCAGTTCTTAGAATTTGAAGGACAGCTATTCTTTAAGGGCAGCCAAGCTCTTTACATATACTGATGTGGATTAGTAAAATCATCATCATCATCGCAGTCATCACCATTGTCATCATCATCATCCCTGTGGAACATGGCACAGAAGACATTATATTTGGCCTTTATCCCTCTTTCTGCAACAGAGCTCCTGAAACACACAGACATTTCCTAGGCTACAAGAATATCTTCAGTTTCTCATCTGTTTCAAGGGTTTATACTACTGAAATGACTCTTGATGGGCCCTGGAAAGCTCAGAAATGGAAGCTGGTACTCAGGGGACTATAGCACAAGATCAGAGGGCTGGAACGTTGATCCACAAAGGGAGTTAGCAGAGGGCTAGAGGTTCAGTTTTGCAATCAGTGGCCAAGGAGGTATCAGAATCTTGAAAATCCTTTTATAATTTTTGTTTGTTTGTTTTATTTTTATTCTTCTTTTTTTTAAGAAACGATCTTGCCATTGTAACTCAGACTGGCCTTGAATTCACCATAATTCATTCTCCTGCCTCAGCTTCCAAAGTACTGGCACTGCTCTAAGGCATCATGCCTGTCCTCTTTGAAAGTTAAGTCTTTTACTTTTTGGGTGTGTGTGTGTGTGTGTGTGTGTGTGTGTGTGTGTGTGTGTGTGTGTGTGTGAAAGAGAGAGAGACAGAGACAGAGAGACAGAGAGACAGAGTCAGAGTCAGAGAGACAGAGAGACAGAGAGAGACAGAGACAGAGAAAGAAAGGGATACATACAGTATGCAGATATGTGCATTGTGCATGAATAAGAAACATAAAACAGAGGAAGACAACAGTATCTTCTATGTCCTCACTATTCCTTGAAAGCAGGGTTTCTCAGTGTAACAGAAGTACACTATTTTGAGTAGTCTGGCTGCACAGTAAGGATCTGTCTCTCTCTCCCCCAATAATGTGGTTACATCCATGTGTAGCTATATTTAGTTTTATACATGGGTGCCAAGGATTAGAACTTAAGTCCTCATGGCTGCACAGTAAGCACTCTTCCTCACTGAGCCATTTCCTTCGCCTATTAACTAGCTTTTGCCCAGTATGTTCTAGAGAGTTTCCAGGTTAGTAAACTTGCTTGGAGGGTTGTATGGCTAAATATATGCCCTGCTCTCTACCTGACCTCACACATTGCCATGTTTATTCATCCTACATTTGGATATCCATAAGTTATGTGTTTTATGCTAGAACAGTAGTAAAAAGTAAATTACTAGCCTAAGTTCTCTAAGTACCTTGACAGGTTATAATGGGAAGCCCTGAATTTGCAGTTTGTCAAGCAGATTTTGAAAAGCTTGAGATCCTCATTTGTGGCTGTCTTCTGCAATGGGGATAGCCCGCTGAAAATGAGTCCTTACCCTGAGGGGTTAAGCTTCTTTATAGCCCTTGACTTGCATCAGGATTGAATTGTCACATAATCAGCTGTTGCCTTAGAATTAATTGCTATTGTAAAGAAGGAGGAGGAGGA
>BDUI01000018.1:1644754-1656225 GCA_002335545.1 Apodemus speciosus
GAAGAAGAAGAAGAAAAAGAAGAAGAAGAAGAAGAAGAAGAAGAAGAAGAAGAAGAAGAAGAAGAAGAAGAAGAAGAAGAAGAAGAAGAAGAAAGACTTCACATATAGAAAGAACGGAAGCACCCCAAGTAAAATGAAATTCATGAAAAGATTTCTAGAAAGCAAAACACTATAATTACAGTTCACACTTAACACACTGAATAATGACATATCAGCAAAAGCATCTGCTGCTGGCCTGTGACAGAGACATGCCCTCTATACAACTGGAGAGCTACAGCTGCTGAGACGCCTTTTCTTTCTGGACTCCTGGAGGAATATAACAGCACTACTAGACAATTAGAATATCCTAAACCCCAAACACTTTCATCACCAATATATTGTAGCATCTAAACTGGCTTTTGCTACCCACAAGGTCATGTTCATCTTTTCAAGATGAAGAGGAATCATTTTTACAAGCATCTTCTGCAATATAATCTTTTTTTATTCCAGATCCAGTTCTTTCATTTAAAAGGTAAAAATGGAAAGATGTGTATAAGCTGATAGTTACATGGAACAAAGCAATCAATGCACATGGTTGTTGCTGGAAAACTCTGGAAATGCACCAGCATCCCTTTTGCAAGAGGTTATAAGAAGCTCAGAGTTGCCAGATGACATTCTCAAAATACCCAGCAATTAAAGTATGGGACAGATAACTAGCCCATACTATAAGCTTCATGCTTTGAATTCTGTTATCAGTTCTTTTATGGATGTCACTGTATTGGTCCCTGATGCTAGGTCTTAGTATATATCATATCCTTTATTACTTATTTAAACATTTTTTTGGTCACAAAACAAGTCTTTTTCTCTGCTGGAGGTTATTCTTATAACTGTATCAGACAAATTCCAGTAACTCACGATTACCTACTGCTCACATAAATACATCTGTAGTTTAGAGGATCTGATAGCTATGTCCTCAGCAATATATGTTCCATGAAGCCCTAACTGTGGGAGATGGGGGGGTGGAGAAAGCATATTAGCTCACAGTCTATTAACTAGAACTAGTGGTATGGCCCTTCAGCTGACATGCGGGACGATGGGCAGCATGGGGTGGGGCAGAGATGCCTGATGACTTGCATTGTGGGATATTCTGATATGCTAGCATCCCCAAAAGAGACAGCAAATCAGCTCTGACTGATTCTGCTACAGTCAATCTCTTTGATGATTGGAGATGGGATCCTTTTGGCAGTTCCTTCATTTCAAACAAAGCAGGTATGCCATTCTTCCTAAGCATGACACTGGTGCTGTATCATATCTACCTGTGTGACTCAGAATGCCCCAAGATAGACTCTGAGATCTTTGTTTGCTTTCTCTTGCTTAGAGATCTTGATACTAAAAAGACCCATTGGCTACTGTCCTTTTATACACAGGATAATCCTAGTAAGCTCTCTTAACTAGAGTCTGAATTGTGCATGTGTGCATGTGTGCGTGTGTGCATGTGTGTGTGTGTGTTTATAGGAGTGTGCCAGGCATGGCATGGGTGATGGAGATATGATATCAGATACTCGTGTTTGTGCAGCATGTGTTCTATACTTATCGAACCATCTTCCCAACTCCTCAAGTAATTTACTGTTGTTTAGAGAGTGGAAAATAAGTGAATTCAGTCAGTAACCACTGACTCCCAGCAATCTGAAGTTTGCCTGAGGATGGAAAGCTCTTGTTCTCCCACATGGGGAGATTTCTGGAATAGGCTTCCATATGATTTTTGGCCATGTTTCTCCTGGAGACTCCAACTCTGCTTTGCATTGACTGGACTATGGATGAGATAATCCTCCTGCCTCAAAAGCTATGCCGGTTCCTTGTCACCTTCCACTTATGAGAGATAGAGACATGGCAGTCACTGTTAGTCATGGGCAGATGTGCCAGCTCCCAGCTTCTGGTTTCTTTGTGGAATGTGTTTTCTTTAAACAGCTGGTGGCTGCCAATATGTCCCATGAGTCAAAGCCTTCCTTGAAAATTAGGGGGAACAATTTTAAGTGTACTTGTTTTTCTTTTCAATCTTTTCTTTGCCCCAATTGGATGGCCATTAACTTGAGGCTCTGTGGAATGGGGAATGGGAAATCCATATCCTACATCTTGGGTTTGCTGTGAGTCATTAGACCCAATGGTGAGGATGAGCTGGGTGATAATACAAAGCTTTGAGTTTAGAAACATATTGTTTATTATTGTAAGGTAGCTAGCTCTTCTTCTAACTCATTCCTCTAGCACCGCTGCACCATGTGTATTGTAGCCATTAGTAACCAACATACATTAGCCATCTGCTTTCCCAGTGCTTGCCTAGGGTCAGCCTGCTAAACTGTCCATTGACACAGACACCAAGACTGACTCTCCTGAAACCAACCCTCATCATCTGCAAGTACAACTATGTATTGTTAGGGTTTTTGTTGTGACTACACCTGGCTTCTGAGTTCCATTTTCTATATTATAATAATTAATGACAAAATCCCAGAAGCCAAGAAGCCCTGATTCTTCAGTAGGTGTCTTTTTAGCAAATGTCTTGGTATGACAGTAAGATATCCCACTGGCTCTTCCCAGTCCATTTATCAAGATCTGATGTAGGAAATAGTCCAACTGCACGACAGTGATAGTGAAGTATTGCTAGAGGAATAAATTAGGAGAAGAAATAGCTGCCTTACAATAGTAAACAATATAATGAAATATGTGGGATTTGCAAACTCAGGGCTTTGTATCACTACCCAGCTCTTCCTTGCCCTTAAATCTAATGACTCACAGCAAACTCGAAGTGTAGGATGCTGAGAGCCTAGGGTTTTTTTTTAAGCCACACACACTCTGAGCTACTGGCTGTGCACACTCTGCTCACTCAGCTTGCCACCATGTCTCTCTGAGTTTTTCCAGAAGACCCCCTCAGCCTCATTTGAAATGGCTTTGTTAATGAGGGTCATTAGCATATTGTGGCAGGCATCAGTTATCCTTCAGGCTCTGTAGTACCCTCTATCCAGTTAGGGTGTGTCAGGTATGCTGATGAGGAACCTCTTGCCCTTAACTCAAGCTCCTTCTTTCAGAGATCATGTTTTGTGTTCTCACCTCCTCTGCTCTCCTTCTCATAGCTGGCTTTTCCAGTCTGCCATGCTGGGATAAAAGGAGACTTGTAGCTATATTTCTTCAATGTATTAAGCTGCTTTTGCCATACATAATTTTTAAGGTTAACTTAAAAATTATTTTATTTGTATTAAAAAATACAAACAATATGAAGGATGAATCAGACCCTTTATTATTTTATAACCTAAGTATGAACCCATTAACTTTTTATATAACTTAAGCTGGACTTGCCAGCCAACAGAATCCTGAGAAATCCATCTGTGTTCTTTATGAGTTATCTGCTCTGTGATTTCTGTAGGCGAAGCATGATACTAAGTCAGATTTCAAACATTATTACCTCCCCAAGGACACACAGCCGCTAGGTAGGTGCTCCTATGTCCTCTAATCTCCTGGGACCTAGAACCCAGCTTCTGTCTTCTGCCTCTGTTGTTTTACAAACCATGGATATTTTGTGAGTGAATGCATAGTAACAGGCTTCTATGATGTCTTGTTACTTTGTATAATTTTTTCCATGTATATCCATATCACAGCACACATCTGTATTTCACATTTTTAGGTAAAATAAATGGAAATTTATTGGAGTTTTACTATATGAATAAAATAGTTTTATTACACAATAAAACTTGGAGTTTAGTAATTGGCTTAAAAATAAGTACTATTTATTAAGTTAGTTATTTGATACTTCCATGTATACTCAGAAGACTCTTATGAGTTCTTGCTCAATGAGATTCAGAGGTCCATGAAACAATAAACTTTTGTGTTCATCATAACTCAACGATAAGACCTTATTGCTGACAGTGATTGTAGTGCTGTGTGTTATCCAGAAAACAGAACTTCACAGCTCTTCTCCTATATTCTGGCTCTTACAGTCTTCCTGTCTCTTCTTCCACAATGTTGTCTGAGTCTTGGAAGTGAATGGTGTAATGAATGCTCTTCTTTAGGGGTGAACTCAGCAATCACTTATTCTCAGCAACTTGTGTAACTGTAAGACTCTGTAACCATTATAGTTCACTGGAAAGAGAAGCTTCAGTCATTAAAACTGAGAGGAGTAAATTTATCAATCTAAACATTTGTATTTTAGAAGGCAGTCAAGTTACCTAAACAAAAGAGTCATTTTCCCTCTCTTAGGTCTGATATTATTTCCAGTCACAGGTTTATCAGTGACTCTATAATATCAGCTGTGGATTTCTTCCTGCGTGGYGGGCCAAAAATGCAACTAGAGTTATCTCCATGATAGCTGTGCCACTATTGCTCAAGTGTTTGTATAGATTTCATWTGGATAAAACTATTGATGCTTTTTCTCTTATTGAGCACCTGAATAGCGCCTTGTATCACTAGTTGGCATGGAGGAGACCTTTCCTTCATTCTCACCTTGATTTCTGTATATAATGAAACACGGGTGTGTAATAACTTCAGCAATAAGGTCTTATCTTTGAGTTACGATGAGCACAAGAGTGAATTGTTTGGTGGACCTCTGAACCTCATTGAGCAAGAACTCATAAGAGTTTTCTGAGATCTGACAAGAAGGACTTTATTTAATAATAGGCCTATTGTTCCAGTTCCCAATGACTTGATGTCCAGCATCTTTTCATGTGTTCCTTGGGTATTTCCAGAACTTCTTTGGCCAAATATCTCCTCAATTCCATTATTCAGTTTCTATAGGGGTTGATTAACATTTTACTATTGAGTGTTGAGTGTTCTCTGTATATTTTAGACACTATACTAGATCATCAGCAGTGTTCACCTATAACTAGATACCAGTTATATTATGTACAAACATGTTTCCCACTTTGCAGGTGTCTCTTTTGCCTTCTTGATGGTACTCTGAACTACAAAAATTTTAAATTTGGATGAAGTTCAGCTCATTTACTTTTCCTCACATGTATTTTTACTGTTATATCTAAGATTCCACTGCCAAATCCATTGTCATTAAAACCTTCCCCTGTGTTTTCCTCTGGAAACGTTGTATTTTTATCTCTGTGATTTATACCTCTAACCATCTTATATCCTTTTGGAATATGATCTGAGGCGACCCGCTGGTTTTGGTCTTTTGAATCAACATTCCTAGTATCATTTGTTCATAAAACTCTTCCTTTCATATTAAATGGCCTTGGCCTCCCTGGTGAAAATCAATTGACTATAAACATCCATGCCCGTTTCAAGATTTTCAATTTGACTGCATTGATCCACATGGTTCTCATTATGCCAAAACTATGTTGTTTTATTTATCATAGTTTTCAAATTGGAAAATGTGAGTTCTATTCTTCCTTTTCAAGACTATATAAAAATAATGCTCATGTCTCCTTGACATGGCATGGCATTATCTTGACATACCTCCATCTATTTGCTATTACTCTTAAGGTTGGAAAATTGATTAATTATCAACGCCTTTTGGAGAAACTCCAAAGTCAAGGTTAAATGGATGGAGCATTAGGAAGAACAGAAACCATGCGCAAAACCACACTGATAGAATGCTATGCAAATAAAATATAAAATAAAATTGAAAAATGAGGACATAGTCCATGAAAATTCATATTTTCTCTACTCAATAACACAGGGGCCCACCCTCACGTGAATAATTTAAAGGATTCCTCTGTCCATTCAGTGTATTTCTTATAAGTGGTGTCAATGGGGAAAGGAATCATTTACAAGGAATATACCTGAATCCAGCCAGCCCTTCAATCAAATGTCTTCTGTCATCCACATAAAGGTCCATCACCTGGTAAACATTGGGACAACAGATGGGCATTCTGTCCTGTCAGCATGTTTTGCCTGTTTCTATGCAAGCTCTGGTGTCTTAAGAAATGTGGTCTTAAGAAGTTCCTAAAATTGCAAATTAAAGTGTGCAGCTAAGATATTTTAGTAAGTAAGGAAAATTGTTCTCAGACTTCTAATTATTAGAGACAGACTATCTGCAGTCTTTGACCCATAAGTGCTTGATAATTCTTAAACTTTTTTAAGTTCTCCATTTTTCCCCCTGATATCCTCCACCTGAGCTCTTCTGCCTCTTTGACAGGACCCAAGGGAAAGGATGCACTCTTAAGGCAATATCATTGTTCATCTCAGAGAGAAGTGTTAGGTTTTCTTATTTTTTTTTTGTATTTTGTTTTTGTTTTGTTTTGTTTTGTTTTGTTTTTTTCATTTCCCATCACTCTGAGTTCTATGTTGCTAGTTGTTAGATAGCCCTGGACATTGTGACAGCAAATAAGATCGGTACTCCCAATATTAACTCTTTTGTGTCAACACAGTATGACCAAAATGTTTTGAAAGATCCCAGAGGGATATGCCTTAGATACATTCTAGTCATTCTTAAGGAATATGTAACAATTACCTCATGATGCTCTGACCCCAAAGGTTCCTCCTGTCTACTGAGAAATAACAAGTCTCAAATGCCAACCACTCAGGTGGGTTGTCTTACCTGGAGACTCTTCCTCATTGAAGAATGAAGTAACACAGCAGCAGCCTCCCCTGCTGGACAGCTTTACAGGAAACTACTCACTCCGCAGTTCTGGGATGGTGCTCTGCCGCATTGGAGCTGGTGAAAGGATCAAGGTAACCCCTCTTGTCCATTTCTGGGGGCTTCAGATTATCTTCCATTGCCTTCCAAAGACTGCTTCTATTTGTGTGTTTCTGCGTTAAGTGGAAAGTTCAGATTTCTACATGTCTAGGTACAGGGCCCCAGTCCACCTCAAATGTACCTTTGTTAACATCTCCCATTCATGAGGTACATTTGTTACAGTTCATGAGGCAACATTGTGACAAGGTTATTACATCAGGGCCACAATTATCAACATACAAATGTGTATTTTACAATGCTCACATTCTGCCTGTATCTCCACCCATTCCTCCTTGACTGGAATCCACTGACCAGATTTAACTAGCCATACCTATTTATGATCCTTCTAGGTCGTTTTTTTTTTCTCCAAAGCGTGATACCCTACTCTGGGTAAATATCACTAAAACGTTGTACTACAGCTAGTTTGTTCATTGGCGCCTCTTTATTAACTACACGATCTTAGCAATTTTAGCTTCTGTTAGCCATAATATGAGATTTATTTTTTCTATATTGCAATGTAATCACTGTGATGCCATTGAAAAATCCCTAGTTTTATTCGCATATTAATTCTCAGGGTGCTTGGCTCACATTTACAATACAAATACCTGAGAAGACAAGGCAGGAGGCCTTTGCACAGGTTGGAGGCAAGATTGCAATATGTAGTGGGTTGTAAGGCAGCCTGGGCTATGGAGTGAGAAACCCTGCCTCGAACAAACAAACAGAATTCTTAAAGAAACAAATGAGAGCATATTACTAGACTTCATCTTTATTCTCCATCTGGTCTTCTTCAAGAAAAATTTTGGTTGTATGGAAGACACTAGATAACCTAGACAATGCTCTGTTCTGTGCAAAGAATAAAAAAAAATAGTAAATTTTCTTGTGGTTTTCATTTAGTAAATCATATTGTTCTTTACAAATAAATAATCATCGAAGAAACCATTGACTCATATGTGTGCATACTGGGCATTTCCATGAATATTTTCCATGCTGTATCTGTATCAGTCAGGGTTCTCTAAAGTAACAGAATTTATAGGATAAATATCTCTCTCTCTCTCTCTCTCTCTCTCTCTCTCTCTCTCTCTCTCTCTCTCTCTGTGTGTGTGTGTGTGTGTGTGTGTGTGTGTGTGCGCGCACGCACACGTGCATGACTTAGAGACTGTGATTCAGCACATCCAATAATAGCTGGCTATGAATGGGAAGACCAAGAATCCTATAATTGCTGTCACTGAGGCTGAATTCAGTAGATGCTAGAATCTGGAAGAAGTAGGCTCTAAAACCAGTGAAGGGATGGATATATTAGCAAGGCTAAAGCAAGGAAGCAAAGAACAGAGGCGCCTTTCTTCTAGGTCCTATGTAAATCTAAATCTATAGCAGAGAGTTAGGGGTAAATTGCAGGTGGGTTTTCCCAGCTCAAAGGATATGGATTAAAGGTCTGTCTTTCTACCTCATGGATCCAGATTAGAAGTAGATATTCCTACTTCAAGTTAAGCAAATAACCCTTCACAAGTGTCCATGTTTGTGTTTCACTTGATTCAGATGTAGTCAAGTAGACAACCAAGAACAGCCATTGTATTTCTGTTCTCTTTACTTGGAGCCCAGCCTTCTTTTCTACCAACTGGTATCTGGATAGCATTCAGGAAGTCCCACAGACATGGCTGGTCCTGCTACACACTTTCCTCAGAGGACCTTACTGACAAGTGGCAAGGCAGATGTAATCAAGAATTCAAATAGAAACAATTAGTGGGCAAGAATAGCATGTGAATCCTTAGCCTTAGAGAGGTTTCCAGTGCTTTCCTTCAGCCCTGTCTCCTTGGACTCTAATGGTTATAATATTGTTGTCCCTTAATGAAAACCCAATGTGCACATTAAGCTTTGTAGAAGAGGTTGCCTTTTTTGTCATAGCAAATATAAAACTTAATCTTTCTCAAATAGGGTCTGATTTATTTACCCAAGGTGGTAAATTAGGAGTGGTTGACTTCAATTTAATCTCAATTCAGTAACAAATCAGATGAGAGCTAATAGGTACTGCATACTGTGTTGGGGGATTAGGAATAACTGAGTAAATTTTGGCTTTGTGATTTGGGGAGGATTGGTTTCTTTTCTATTTTAAGAAATAAGTTTGTGGTCCTAGAGAGGAATAATTTGAGTGCACAGAGCTGGAAGGAGAGATGGGAACTCTGAGCAGAACTGTCATTCACCTTAATAATGGAACCACAGCAGGGTCACAAATCTATATGGTGCAGCTAGGTGCTGTATCAGTTGCTAAGCTTTGGTTGCTCTCTGTGTCTACCCTCTTTCCTCTCACCACCTTTCTCCCTGCACTTCCTTCCTGTTTCTGTCTCTCTTTCATGCTAGCCTCTATGAACTCAAGACTTGGCCTGCACTGGATACACTAACTGTTTCTTCGTTGCTCTTTCTACTGTCTATAGGGATGCAAATAGCTCTTGTAGTTGGTAGAACTGAGCTCTGCTTGTTCAGTGTCTACAGAGAGAAAGAATGCTAAGCGCTGTGAGGTGGAGCCTCTCTTCTCACTCTCCATGTCACTGATAATGCCTGGGACATTAAATACAAGAGATGGGCCTCCTGCTTGGGAACTGGACATTTCTCATTTATTCAATCTACAGCAATGGAAATAAGAATTTTTAAGGCATACCTTGTTATCTGAGATAAGGTGTGCATGATTCCCACTAAAGGTTATTTTTAAAGTCAGAGGGAAAACTTGAAAATTATAAAGTGTTTTACTTAGTGAGTATTGTCTTTTGTTTTTCTGCCAAACAGCTGCACTGTCCCACTCCTGAAAGACAACATTCAGCCATGCCTAATAATGGATTTGATACAGTTTAAAGGATTTTCCAATCTCCCTGATGCCACATTTTGGCACCATTTCATTTTACCAAACTCAAGAAGTGTTTCTTTGATTCTTTCATTTGAACTGAGTGTTTCCTTTCTCTTCCCAGTGGCAACTCTCCCTTGCTATGTGGGCCCTAATGCTCACTGGGAAAGCGCTACTCTGCCTTCTGCACTTGACTCCAAGAGCAAGGTTCCAGAGTTATTTGTAAAAGTGGGTCATTTAAGCTGCTTATAGCTCAGTGCTGTGGAAAGACTATCTGGAAACTTCTCAAATTTCATCCCATTAGTGGGCCTGTTCCCCACATACCCTGTTAAGATCTTCTACAAAGTGAATCTAAATTCTGCTGTCCCAGTGGGAAGGCACGGGAGTAATACAGAAGGTCAGAAAATTGCATACTGGTGAGCTAGTCTCTTCAAGCTTAACACTGTAGGGAACTGGCTTCAGAATGCCCTCTCTGTGGGCTTGCACAGATTATGAAATGCTTCCAAATGAAGGAAGTTTAGAAACTTAATATATTGTAACATTTCCAAACCCTGAAAAGAGTTGAGAGCATGGGGAAGAGGATGGGATTACAAGGATATTCACTACCCCAGGAACATATTCTCTTTTAAAAAAATACTCATTTAACTATTGTGTACAGTGTTCATGTGTGTGTGCTCGGCATAGGCAGGTGCCAGCAGAGACCAGGAGAGGGATTCAGATCACCTGGAACTGAATTTATAGGTGGATGTGAGTTACCTGACATGGGTACTGGGAATTGAGTCCAGGTCCTTTGCAAGGACAGCAAGTACTCTTAACTGCTGATCTATATTTCTAGTGCCCTTGAACCAAATTCTCATGAGCATGTGTTCAGGTGCAAACTTGTCTGTGTGCAGCAACATCAAAGATACCTGTTGAATGAAATTATCATGTCTTAAGGGCCAAAGGAATTGATCCATACATGCTGATTTATGTTGGTGTGAGTAGTGTCTTTCCCCTTGTGACAGCTGTTCTTAACAGGAGTATTCTCATATTAGTAGGAAGGACTAAAATGCCATAGCTTGTCTGAGACTCTCAGCATATTAGTACAGTGATATTTGAATATGACGTTTCTTATTGGATGAGAGATGGACTTCTGAATTCCATGGAGAAATACCATAAACATAGTAGCATGTGTACAGAGATGTGCAAATTGCAAGGGTGCCCAGTGAAAGGCAGGATTCCTGGGGATATTAGAACTTCCAATAAAAATGAATAACTTTTAGTAAAAGCATGTCTCAAACAGAACTGCTTAATTTCAACTTCAGATAAATACTATAATTTGTGTTACTAGTGACCCCCCCCAAAAAACAGCTCAGCTAATTTTCAGTTTCTACTAAACAGTGTGATTGACAGTCCTTCCACACTGCTGTGATCTCAAGGAGCATTTTTAGATGAGTCAATAATAAAGGTTAAAAACAAACAAACAAAATGTATTGACAATGGGAGAGGAGGCAGTCTCAGAATGGCTACAATATTAAAATGCTAACATTTCAGTAACTAAGCTAAAATATCTACTGCTAATTAGTTAAAAAGATATACTGAAGAAGAAGAACAAGAACAAGAAGAACAAGAAGGAGGAGGAGGAGAAGGAGGAGGAGGAGGAAAAGAAGGAGAAGAAGATGATGATGAAGAAGATGATGAAGAAGAAGAGGAAGAAGAAGAAGGAGGAGAAGGAGAAGGAAGAGGAGAAGGAGGAGGAAAAGAAGGAGAAGAAGGAGAAAAAGAAGAAGAAGAAGAAAAAGAAGAAGAAGAAGAAGAAAAAGAAGAAAAAAAGAAGAAGATGAAGAAGAAGAAGAAGAAGAAGAAGAAGAAGAAGAAGAAGAAGAAGAAGAAGAAGAAGAAGAAGAAGAAGAAGAAGAAGAAGAGAAGAAGAAGAAGAAGAAGGGGAGGAGGAAGGGGAAACATTCTAGGGTCTTAAGCTGGCCTTAAAGCCAAAAGGTAAGATGA
>BDUI01000018.1:1672944-1701627 GCA_002335545.1 Apodemus speciosus
GGAGTTTCTGGATATATGCCCAGGAGTGGTATGGCTGGGTCCTCCGGAAGTATTGTGTCCATTTTTCTGAGGAACCACCAGACTGATTTCCAGAGTGGCTGTAACATATTTCTTAAYAATTTTTTGTTTACATTTTGCTAAAAATCAAGCATAACTTTTGTATATTAATGAGATAAATATGCTTTCTAGTTTTTACATAAAATTAAATTTTAGCTAAATATTTGACACTACAGGACATAGGGAACCTTCAAGCATTTTTAGTTGATTGATATTTTGATTTTATTGAGTATCATTGTTGAGCATCCAACTTTTATAAATATATGGTATATACTAACAATAGTATTTTTTAAAGTGTTTGAAAAGATTTGTTTTATGTGTTGCTGTATTAATCTGTATACCACATCAATGTAGTATCCAAAGAGATCAGAAAAGGGTGTTAGATTCCTCTGGAACTATAGTAACAGATGGTTCTGAGCTGCTATGTGTGTGCTGAGAACCAAACCAAAGTCCTTTGGAAGCTCAACAAGTACTTTTAGCCACTGAGCCACCTTTCTATCCCTAGGAGAAGTATATCTAAGGCCAGTGCTAGTTCATTACTGCTCTCAATCTAACACAACCTATAATCATCTGGGAAGAGAGACTTAATAAGTAATTATCTAGATCAAGCTGGCCTGTGGGTATGTCCCTGGAGGACTGTAGGAAGACCCAGAATATAGTGGGTGGTGCCACCCCTTGTAAAATTGATCCCAAAGGGTTTAAAACAAGAAAAATCTAGCCTAGCACAATCAAGCAAGGATATGTTCATTCGCTCTTTGGTCTAGACTGATAATATGCTTTGGCCTTCTGCTTGAGTTCCTTCTGCCTTGAATTCCCTGAAATGATGGAAGTGTAAGCAAAATAAACCTTTTTCCTCCCTGTGTTATTTTGTGTTATGGTATCTGTTACAGCCATAGAAATGGTCTATGACAGGCCATTTCAGGAATCCTGTCCAAATTTCAAATCTCAATCTAAAATTTATTTATCATTTTTTGAAACCTGAGTCAGCAACCCAAACAGCATTTTTTAAAATCAAGCATCCATAACACAATGTAATGAAAACTTGCTTACATGCTGAGAAGTGACAATAGGAAAGTGTTTGAAATGTCTGCTTTCCATAAGCCATTGTGGTTCTGTATGAACAGAAAACTTTTTATTGGAGGAAAAAGATTCAAGTTCGTAATGTAATCTAAAATCTGAGTTGAATCCAAATTGGTGGTTTCAGGAATATTTATTGGTGTTGTGGCATCTGGTGGCATCTGCAGAGCAGAATACATACCACACACTCACAGCCAAGACTGAGTGAAGTCCCTAGGTGCAACACAGCTCAATGTTACTCCAACACACTTTGGATTCATTTTGCTTTTGACTTTGAGTCAATTGTTGCTTGTCACACATTCAGAAGTCTTTTACTTTTCATGACCCTCCACATTGATTTGCATGACCCTAAGAGGGATACAATCTACAGTTTAGAGAGCTGGACCCTCAAGGAGGCTTTGTGTAATCTTCAGATGCTTCACCAAAAGTACCAAGTTATTTCCCAATTCTTAGGTAGCAATAGGGCTTGAAGAAACATTGCTAGTAACAAATCATTGCAGTCACTAGAGACAGAAATGTTGAAATTAGGCAAGTAGACAAAAATAAGTACTTGTTTAAACCAGCCATGTTTCTGGTCATGCTTTCATTGCACATTGTAAGTGCAGAGGATGGAAGACAGTTCCTTATGTGCTAGGCCAGGAGTACATTCCTAACCCTCTAAATCCTAAGCATCATTTCTTTACACATCACAAGTTCTTTAATTCGGTTAAAGTAAAACTGCAACATTTACTGTTGAGTTCCTTTCTTGCAAAAACTAGCTAATAAATTTATTTTCATCCAGGTTTCTATTATTTGCCTTCTCCACACTTCTTAAGATCTTTTCTACCTGTTTATGTCATAGATAAGAGAAAAATATGACCACCATTTCTGCCTATGACTAGACCCATAGAAAATTGGAATCAGAGAAGGTGATGGTCTTGTGCCTTCCCAGAGAGAACAGTGGTCTTTGGAGTAGGATGGAATAGTGGTGCCTCTGCTACCCAGCTCTTCCCAGAGACAGACTTTCCTAACTTCTGATTTTTTTCTTAAGAATTAGATCCTAGCTGGCTTCTGCTGCTTCTTTACCAAACCTAACCTGCTGTTGGTTTGGTGTCTTTTCCTTAGCGTAGATGGTAAAATATCTCCACTTAATAAGTTGCGGGTGATGGTGTCTGAGTAGCAACCCTTACTCTCCCCCTGAAGCTTCAGTAGGAAAAGATCAATCTAGCATATAAAAGCAGGCACAGATAAATGGCTAAACACTGTAGTACAATGAAGGCATACATCTCTGAAATGAGAATCTTGAAAATCAATAAGAATTGAAATTGAAAAAGGAAGAATTGTAGCTGTCAAGACTCAGGATGTTAGAGGGACATTCCCACGGAGGGCCATTTGGCTTCTCTGATGACTGCGAACATCATCAATTAAGAAAGTTGTCTCTGGGATGACCTTTGTTATGTGTCTTAGAAAAGCATTGCATCTCATCCCCAGGACTAGATGCCTCTCCCAGTTCAAAATTGACCTTACCCATCATGTCAGCTTCCAGGATGAGGATACCTTCCTCTCGCCAGTGAAAGACTCCTGAGGAGAAATTACAAGTCAGAGTGGAGAGTTTGTGAGGATGGAGATGGGTTCCCTAAGATCAGCATAGGTTAGCACTCCACTGGTCAGTTCATTTTTCCTCAGTCTGTTCTCTTTTTTTCTCTCTGAGATTTTAAATCTTAGAATTTTGCGTAATGACTCACAAATCACAACAGGAATGCCCATTATTTTTTGAAGAGATGTGCCTGGTATTGTGAAAGCAACTATTTGCATTTGTATATGATAGTGGTAAGAGCTGATACTAAAGGATAATGATTGGGCATTGGGCATCATGTCATGAATTCTATGACACTTTTTTGAATGTTTTCCTATCATTATCTTATTTTACAGATAAGGAAACTGCAGCTTCAGAGAAATTGAGCACCTTGACCCAAATCACACAAGTATTGCTGGACCAAGCTAGGCTTAATTCTTCTTTGTAGTGTTCCAAATGTTTCCTCCTTTCCCATTTCCCATTAGCAGTTGCCATCAATTCTTTTGCTATGACTCACCCCACTTCCTGAAGATGATTCACCCAGAATTGCTGCCAAGTCCTTACTCCTGCTACACTCTGCTAACCAGTATCCATATCAGCTCATAACAGGGTCTACAACATTTTCTGGGAAAGGGTTCTTTGTCTATTAAAATTATACCACCCAATTTTAGAAATAAGTAAGAAAAGCTGCTGTAGGATGATACAAATATTTTACTGTAAACACACAAGGGAAACAAAGTAGCTATGGTCTGAGCAGAGCTGAGACATGTTGCAAAGGGTCCTGTTAATGATGAAAAGCAAAACTCTGTTGTTAGAAGTCCTGCTGTGTTTGCACATAACAATAGGACCCAGTGAGATGAATTCACAATAAGCAGATGTGGGTTTGTGTGTCTCCTTAATTATGAAGCAATTTTCTAATTTATTTTCTTGGGGAAAGGTTATGTTTAACAGTACATGCATGTCCTTTGGTACCTTAAATTAGAGGTTTGTCCAATAGAATTATTTTGCCATTCAAAATGTAAAATCAAGAGGTATAATCCAAATTAATATGGCAAACTCCTTTAGAAAAGTGTGTTTTTCAAACATATATTAACATTTGCATGAAGGCAGAGGGCCTGAAGTCCCCAAACATGTATTTTTCATGAGTTGGGTGTTTTTCTCTCACATTTGAGGCTTCATAGGTAATCTCCAAGGCTGTTTATCAAAGTCTAATGGTGTATGCTCCACTTGGGAATCTCACATTTAAAATGCACCTTCAGGGCTGGAGGGATGTCTCTGCGGGCAAAGCACTAGCCACGCAAGCATGAGAACCTGAGTTTGATTCCAAAACTCACTTAAAGCTGGACATGATGGCACATATCTGCAATCGCAGTGTTCCTATTGTAAGACTGGAGACCAAACAGGAGAATCCTGGAAGCTCGCAGACCAGCTGGGCTTCAAAACATTCAAAAAAGTGTCATAGAGCTCACGACATGATGCTCAATGCCCAATCATTATCCTTTAGTATCAGCTCTTACCACTATCATATACAAATGCACATAGTTGCTTTCACAATACCAGGCAAATCTCTTCAAAAAATGATGGGCATTGCTGTTGTGATTTGTGAGTTGTTATGCAAAATTCTAATGCTGTTTCCTGGTGGCACATTCCATTTCACTGTGGCATATACAGTGGAGAACAAGGGACTCTTGTTAAAAATGAGGACTTACACCAAAGATTGTCCTCTGATATCTACAGGCTTGTCTTGGCATGTGGATGCCTGCACTTACACACATGGGAGGAAAGAAAGGAACAGTGAAGAGGAGGAAAGGAAGGAAGAGAAGGGAAAGGTGGAGGAAATTGAGGTGAGATGGAGACTGCATGTCTTCCATGTGGTATTAGAGCATAGTTCACAAAGCAGGCCTCTGGTGTATTATGGGTTTTGCTACCATGAAGACTCTGCTGCAGAAGCATTTTTAAGCACTAGAGGCCACATCACTATGATTTGTAAAAAGATGAATCTGTTTCTTCTTGTTTGTTTTCCTTTAGAAGCTGTAACAGAATTTGTTACACAGAACCATATTCTTACCACCTCTGAAGTGCTAAGTCAATTTTCTGTTGGCAATTGCTAATTTCAACTTCTGCTATCTGAAGAGTTTAGAAGTGGGTGTCCTCTTGCTGGGCTGCTTATAAAGAACAAATGGCTCCGTGGAAGGCTGGAAAACTGGTGCTGAGCAGTGACCCTTAGAGATGAGCATTTGATTTCAAAAGAGCTTCACAAACAGAACTTGCAACTGAACACTTTGACTCTTTCTCCTTTCCAATATCTCAACTTCCTTCTATTTCTATGAACACTAGCCTAGTCACAGCACTTTACATTTTACTATCTCAAGTCACATAGTATTTATCAAGATTCCCTGCCCATGACATGCAGTTTCTCTCTTAGCTGCTTTTGCAACAAAAGATTCATAGAGAAGAAAACTTGGGGTCTCAGGAGGCAGGGCTCCTTGCTGTTTCCTGGTGGCATATTCAGTTTCTCTGTGTCTCAGATGAAGAACTGAGTGTGACATGTGGCATTGGATTTATTTAATGTAAGAACAAAAATATAGAATGCTGCCCACAGAACAGGGACAGAGTCTAGTAAGCATGTGGCTTAGGAACTCTGGTTTAGGCTCCAGGAACTTTTTCCCCTCACAGGGCAAGGAAGAGTTCTCCAAAGGGTGAATCTTTCTCATGTTGTCCTTGTTTCCTATGGCTACTGGAATAGGTTTATATAATCCTTGGATGAGTCTAAGGCCATCCAACTACTTCTTTCCTTTATCTTGGTCACTGGCTTTCACAGTTACTTACCTTATGTTTCACATTCATCTAGGTTTGACCTATCTTCTTACACCACTGCGATATAGCATGATAAAATCAGCAGTAGTCAGCGAGAAGCTATGGTGACAGCCATGCTACTCATGAAGATACAGCTGAAAGGAAGCTTCACCTCTAAGATGCTAATCCACAACCCGAGTCAACCAGAGAAAACAAACCTGAATCACGAGACAAGTCTGCAAAATACCTACCCAGTGGTCCCCAACAATGGCAAGGCTATTATAAACATACTTTTAAACAGATCAGAGAAAACCAGGACCCTGGAGAACTAGACAAAGCAGTTCTGTGGACTGAACTTTGAAGCTGGGGCAGATGTAAAAGAAACACAGCTGGTCCAGGAGTTTAACAAATGGAGTTTCCCTGGCTCTGGCTGATATACCAAAGTAATAGAGTTAACAATGGAGGGAGGGGACATAACTGAGTATAGAGATTGGAGAAGTTCACTGCACTGTTCTTGCAACATTTCTACATATCTAAAATTCTTTAAATATGAAACATTGATTGGGAATTTTATTGAGAACAGCTGGAGAAAGAAAGAAGTGGATTTAAGGAATTACTGAAGCTTTTTTTAATAGAATGATGCATAGAACACTCACAGAAAGACAGACAGACAGACAGACAGACAGACAGACAGACAGACAGACAGACAGACACATCTGCTTCATGGGAGTATTATTTTCCCAGTCCTGTTCTGAGAAAATAACAATAGAGAATCAAAGATGACCACAAGAAAAGGAGCAGAACACTTTGGTGTTACATGGTATGTGACTCAAGAAAAGACTTGTATCTCATGGATGTAAGCCAGATGCTCAGCTGACATTTACCAAATTGCTTTGAAGGCAAACATTGTCCGGAGGAGCTATTGAAAAATTTGTGTGGTGACTAATCCCAAGCTGGATTCCAATGGAAGAAATTGGAGAGATCCATTAGGCAGACAGGGCTGTCCATTTCCTCAGAATTATCGATCGTGGCGGTACCCTTGCTCTGTGCACATGTGCCACCTCAGAAGCTCCCCTGCCGGAATCAAGTTAAGTGGAAACATCACAATCAATAAAAGACACTCTATTTTCCATTTGCTCATTGTTTTTAAGGGCTTATTTTGTAACAGCACAAGGAAGATTCAATTCAATATCAATTCACCTTCTGGGTGGGGAGAGGACTCAGGTATTGACTTTCAGCACTGGATAAATTTTGTGATAAGTCTTGGCTTGTTTAGGTTCCGAGCAAAGCACAACCTCAGCCTTGGAGGGCCAGAGGACAAGCAGAGGTTTGGTATCAGTTTGTGATGCTGGTGCCCATTCTGTCCAGCCACTAATTCAACAGCAATGCTGTTGGAAGCTCCTACTTGTGGGAACCACACTGATCACAAATGTACCCATATTGCTTGGGCGCATGGAGCACCTCCTGTGTGGACTTGCTTTTCTCCATACTAAAATGCTTAGCATCAGCTGTCTGAGACTTGTTCCTGCCACTCTTCCACTCTCCTATCTAGGGATGACATATTTCGTTTGACCTTATGATTTTGTTTTTTGAATTTCTTTTATTTTTTAAATAGTTACATCAGAAGAGGGATTGCTGAAAATGTGTTAGTCTTAGAAATATGTCTTCAAAATTATCTTGTCTTTCTTGCCCCAGTCCAAATTAAAAAAAACATAAAATTAATTTAGTATGCGATTTTTTGTGTATACATTTGACTGTTGTTAAATTAACTGGTTCTAGGACACTTGTAGATAACAAACTTTGAACACTTTGAAGACTTCATAAAAGGTAGCATAATATTTGTGTATAATCAATGTGTATTTTCCCATATGCTTTGAATCCTCTCTAGAACAGTTATTTTGTCTAACATAATGCAAATGTTGTGTTCATAGTCACCATGTGATGATTTGTTGTTTAAACTGGTTGCTTAATATACAGCTAAGTGTTATGTATCATAAATTACTTAAGGAATAATGACAAGAACACATGTCTATACATATTCAACACTGAAGTTTATCAGGCTACTCCTACTCTATATTGCTGCATGAGGTATAAGGCATAGGTTTATCAGACTGTTTTGTCTTCCAGACTCCATTTTAAAAATAGTTTTTGACTATAGTCTGAGGGCAGATTTACATTTTCTCCTTAGTGGACATGCAGACACCACCATCTGTCTAACATTACCCATGAGGTATGGACAGATCCATGACTTATTCCTGAAAGTACAAATGGTGCCACCCTATAAAGTTATCAAAGCATACTGGTACTGCCAGAATGTGTGGGCTTATGAACATCCTATCAGGACAACTGGGCCTGAGAACTATCAGACACTCAAGATTGAAGAAAAGGCACAGGTCTTTCATCTGAACCCTGTAAAGAGGATACCTAGAAATGATTGACAATGGCTCTACTGATCTGACATCCCTATATAATACCCCATATAATCTATAATAATAATATAATAATTTTAAGGAACCAACAGAGAACTCTCAATATTCCCAGTAGCTTCAGCTCTACTCAGACCCCACTGCTGACATGACCTACTTGAATTGTCATCTCTCTCTCTGTCTACTTGTCATGCGTCTGGACCTGCATCCATCTGTCTATGTATTTGTCCATCTGGACCATCCCCCGCCTCTGTAATCGCTGCCATGTCTTGTTTCTATAGTCCAACTCAGAGCAGAGACTTGCATCTCTAGCAGACCTCCAGCAGGGTCAGGAATCAGTTACCAGATACAATCCTTACCTGACACCCTGGTTGCATCTAGATCATCTTCTCTGCCCTTTGGGCCTCATTAAAATTCACTAACTATACTGTCCCTTAACCCTTTACAGATAATCCGTAACCTACATATGAATGTATATGTAGATATATTTTACTATGTGGTATGTTCTGTGTGATCTAGAATTAATATTAGTAACTGAGATTGGAATAAAAGAATCCATGTTTGTTTCAGCTAAGGCTGTTAAGGAAAATTTTGCAAATTACTGCCAATGAAACAACTATATGTGATGAATTTACTGTTATTCAGTAAATGCTGATATTTTGAGAGGGCACAGATATCTGTGTCTGGGTTTCCGCCATAGAGCACTCGTAATGAACTTTGTTTTTAAAACAGCAAAGGCTTATTCATGTAATGTTTATTCTTTGTTATAATTAATCCTATACAATTGCTTTATTTGTTGACTAAATCAATTTGAGCCCGAAAATCTCAAGTCTTTATGTAGGTTAAGCACAAGACGAGATATTTTTCTCCTCAGAGAATTTCTCTACATGACAACTAGAATTAATTCACCCTTGATAATTTCTTACTTCTCTCTTATGTTTTACATGGGGCACTTACAATAAATACATACATACATTCCAATCCATGTTAATGACTCTCTCTTTTTCTTTCTAGTCTTCAAGGTGTATACATTTTGGCATAGCTAGTTCATTTCAGTTTAGTAGACACCAAAGATATATTGAAACAAAAGCATCTTAGCTATTTTTTCTGTTGCTGGGATAAAACATCATGCCAATAGCAATATACAGAAAGAAGAACTTGTTTGGGCCTATGCTTCCAGAGAGATAAGAGTGAACAATGGGAATGGTATGTGGCTATGAAATCTCAAATTCTAGTGTCACACTTGCCTCAGCCAAGCCACAACGCCTAAATCTACCTAAACAGAGCCACCAACTTGAGACCAAGTATTCCAACAGCTGAGCCCATGGGGGAATACCCTCCACAAAAAATATAGAAAGTGTATTAAGCAGCATCTTTGTGCTGGGGTGTTTGAAACCAATAGATAACATCCTCATAGGCTTTTGCTATCTGATACATATGGCAGAGGATGTGTGAAGGTAATCTGGCATAGTCATTGCATTACCAAGAGCACTTAGAGTAAATGAGTCAATTGGCCCACATGTTCATAGAGCTATCTATATAGATCGTCTGAGTGGAGTCCTTCTGTCCTTCTCTAGGTAAAGCTGACCGACCCCACCTTCTCCATGTCCTCCCTGAACAGGTGTGTTTTGGCATTCATGATGCTTCCGGGTAAAGATAATAAGCTGTATCTCTGGCTCTCTCACAGCTTCAGGATGGAAAGTAACTGTGGCTGGGGCCTGGCTTCTTAGTTGTTTGCTGAGTTCCTAGCTGAGCTTTGCAGTAGGAGGCACATCATTAGAACTCAGGAATATTTGCTTTGTGATTCTGGAAGTATTTCAACATCACCTTTCTGCTGTAATAGGTAGAAAAACTCACAATCATTATACAGTAGCTTCCTTATGACCCATAAAGTACATGGAAATAGGGGACTGACTTGCTACCTATGGCGCACAGTGTCTGGAACACACAATCCTGAGCCTAACAGGCATATGATCATTTATGAACAGTCAGAAGCCACTTTAATAAGAAGGGATGATTATCAAAAGCATTTATTGCTGGTGTACTGATTTAACCACCCTCACGATTACAGAGCTTTAACATGACTTAAAGATAATGTGAATATAACATTACTGAAAGTGCCATGGAGATTTACTTGAGTTTTGTACTTTATATTTCTAGACACCTCCATAGGCAAAGTGCCTTCAAAGACGTTTATATGAAGAAAATTGTTCTCAGATTCTAGTGGTGTTCAATACTTGTTTAAAATGTATTAAATTTGATACTTTCTCTCACCCCTCAGAACCTTGTGATTCAAAAGATCTGAGATAGAAACCAGTGTGTAGTACCAGGTGATTTAGGTTCAGGGAGGCTTCAGGCTACCTTATGGTTAAGGGTTTTTATAATGGGAAAGAATAGAGACCCACCCTAACCTCCTCCACTGAATCTGAAAGGCCCATCTTCTTTATGAACAGACACAGAATCCTCAGGTATCCAGAAAATTCTACTCGACCAGTAGGTCCAACAGAAAGCATCCCTGACGGGGTCTCACTGACTTCAGAGTTTGGATTTATGTTCTCCCTCAAAACAGATATTGAAAGCTCCACCTAAACTGAGATACTTTTAGGATGTGGGGCCTACAAGGGGAGGGAAAAAGACATATGGGACATATGGGGGGCGGGGAAACCAGAAAAAAGGAAATGAAATGTAAATAAAGAATATATCCAATAAAAAAAATAACAAATACTGAAAAAAAAGAAAGATAATTTGATCATGAGTGTAAATCCTCAGGAATAAGATTAATGACTTTGGGAAAGAGCCTCTGAGGAGTTCTTTGCACTATGTGAAACACAAGGAGAATCTGCCAATATACAACTCAAGAGCACATAATTGTTGACATTCTTTGGTTTCACATAGCCCAGACCTGCAAAACTATGAAAATATGTTGTATAAGTCAGTTTACGCTCTGTACACATAGCAGGCTCAATTAGACACCATCTCTGTCTTTCTTGCTTGTTTGATTCTTCATTTGTGGTTTTTTTTTTTCTTTGTAAACCATATTTCATGAAGTACTTAGATGCATGTATATATGTGTGTATACACACACATTATGGAATCTCCTTATGGAATGTGGTGGTGCCTTAGAGTATGATATTTTCATTATACAAAAACTCCACCAAAGGCAATGGAGACATTCAAGATGTCTCCACATTCAGAAGCTCCTGAAACCGAAGTCAGACCGATGGAGAGACCATCCTTGATGAGAAGTGTGCTTTTATTAACTGAGTGGAGGTCTAAACTTCTTCTAAGTCTTGGTGTTTCTTCCTAGGAGTTGGTTACACTAGACACCATCTTAGGCAGCTAAAGTTTTCCATGCTGGCATCAGTGGCTTGGATTTCCTGAAGTATGACTTGGTTAATAGAAACTTACTGAGATCTGCTCTTGCCATACTTTAGAAGTTTACAAAGATCCTCAGACTTTCTATCCTTGGTAAAATAACAGTTATCTTTAATATATGCCTGTGTGTGTGAATGTGAAATGAGTAAATTTTAAAGCAAATAAAATAAAATAAAATATTTTCTTAGATTCACTCTCTGTTTCTAGATCACAAAGATTTCATTTTGGACAGTGCAGTGAGTCTTAAGTAATTATTCTTTTTGTGTCTCTGAATTGTATTCCTGACAGTGACGCCTTCAAAATATTCTGATATGAACCTTTCTTGTTTTCATCTGTGTTTTCAGACAACAAACCAGCATTCACATAGAGGGAAGCAAGGGACATTGGCATGTGTGTACCCTACCATCTTCACATATACATACACATACACATATCATATACATGTCATATGCATCATATACACATGCATATACATCACATACATATACATTGTATACATATACATCATATACACACACACACACACACATACATATATATCATTATAGGCTCAAACCAGCCACAGAGGGAGAACAGTAAGTAGCTTTCCTAGCGAGAGCTGGAAGTATAAATGAATTTGAGTGCCTTCATGATCAGAAGCAACAATGAGATTACAGAGAGTGAAGCTTTTGTTATGAGAGAGCCCAACATGTGAAGTAAATAATGATGATTGATACCTTTCATTAGCATGCAGCTTTTCCCTTTGTGTTTGCAAAGAAGAGCCCTGTTTGCAGCAGAGCTGACTTCCCATATCTCTGTAGAGAGTCACTCCTTACCTCCCCCTCCTCTAAAGGGAATGCTAATATTGATCTGATCCAGGTGGTATGTGGAAGAAGTGAATGTTACTATAAAATACCTTTGCTCAGGACAGATGAGCAGAGCACTTATCTCGGATGTGCTCATCTTGCCCTTTCTCAGATTGACTATTTCCTGCCCATCCTTGACCCTCCACATCCATCACTACCTGCCACACTGAATCTGAGGTATTACTCAGCTATGCTTTGTCCTCTGCTTCATCTCAAAGCTGCTCACCCTACTCTGACCATGTAGAGTATGTCCGGAACCAGTGTGTGATGTTCTTAGCATTTATATAGGCCTCTGTATCTTATAGCTCATGTTCTTCAGTTGACTTTTGCTATCCCCACCCTCTTGCTAGCTTGACATTCAGTATATAGAGCAGGCTAACATCAAACTTGCAATACTTCTTCTGCCTCTGTCTTCCAAGTTCTAGAGTTAAAGACATGTATCACCATGCTTTTTCAGATTTTTGAATTACCAGAGACTCCAGAAACTTTTAACTCAATTATACTTTCACAAGTTCAATATCTATATGTATAATTTTTTCATACAATATATTTTGATCAGATGTTTGATGTTTTGTCCTCCCAAGTTCTCCCAGATCTTCCCCATCTCTGTATCCATCAAACTTTACATTCTTTCTTTCTTCCTCTTTTAATGGCCTCCAAACACAAAATGAAATCAAAACAAATGAGCAAAAGACTGATAAGACAATGCAAAACAACACACACACACACACACACACACACACACACACACACACACAATGATACCAAATGTCCACTAAAAAAAATCAAACATGGATTTCATTTTGTGTTGCCCAACTACTCTTGTGCATGAGACCTGCCCAGGAATGTGGTTGGTACTCCACTGGAGAAAACTGATGTGCCTTTACCAATAGGTAGCAGTGCCAATAGCTTCTTCTGGGTTAGGGATATGAACCTGTATCCATTTCCTCCTCTCAGTGCTGGGACCCAACTGGCTTAAACCAGTGCAGATCTTGTGTGTGTTGTCACAGACTCTGTATGTTTGTATGTGTGCTTCAGCCCTGTTGCAATTAGAGGATGCTGTGTCCTTGGAGTTATTTTCCAGCCTTGACTTTTATAATCTCTCTACCATCTTGTGATGGTTCATATATGATTGGTACAGGGAGTGACCCTATTAGGAGGTGTGACCTTGTTGGAGTAGATGTGTCTCTGTGGGTGTGGGCCTAAGACCCACACCCTAGTTGCCTGGAAGTCAGTCTACTAGCAGCCTTCAGATGAAGATGTAGAACTCTCAGCTCCTCCTGCATCATATCTGCCTGGATGCTGCTATGTTTCTGCCTTGATGACAGTGAACTGAACCTCTGAGCCTGTAAGCCAGCCCCAATTAAATCTTGTCTTTTTTAAAACTTGCATTGGTCATGGTGTCTGCTCACAACAGAAAAACCCTAAGATGCTCCTCTTCCACATAGATATCAAGGCCCTAAGGGGAGGGCTTTAATGAAGACACCCGATTTAGGAATGAGTGCTCTGAAGACTTGCCCTCTCTCCATATTGGCCTGTTGTATGTCCTGTGTTTATTTCCATCTACTGCAAGAAGCTTTTCTGCTGATAGTTGGCCAAACCAACAGGCAAAAAAAAAAAAAAAAAAAAAAAAAAAAAGGAAGGATTCTTAAGAAACTCTCATCAGAGGTAAAAGGTTTGTTGTCTTTGATCTTCTGGCATCATTGGTCACTGCCTTTTAGTGCCCAACTATGGTCCTCCATCTGGCTCTCACACTTGCCCCTCAAGTTCTAATGCAGATTGGACTCCCTTTGAGTAGCTTCACATGGCCTGTCATATGACTTTGCCGGCCCTTTGACTAAATGACTTTCTGGTAGAGGTAGCTTCAAAGATCAGAGACCAGATCTCAGATGCACAATTGGAAATTTTTTATCTCACCTCATATAAACAACCCAAATCAAGCCAGAGCTACATCTCTGTACAATCTGACCCTGCTTTGTTGCTCCAGCCTTCATCTCCTTTCCACATCCTTCTCTCCTTATGACCTTTCATATTTTGAGTCCATGCACTACTGTCTCCTATACCTGGGCCATGTTCCCTGAAAGTAATCACATATCTTATTTATGTCCATCTTTTCAGAATCCTCTTAAATGCGACTTTACCCTTCCTGCGGTGGGTGTCACCCAGTTCTTGTTTTGGGTCATGTTTCTTTCTGTTCATAGCACATCTTTCCACTTTTCCTTCTCATTGTTTTTTCAGTTTGCTGTCATTTCCTGGGGGCCTGTCATTTCCATTAACAGGATATAAACATCTCCATAGCAGGAGAACAACTGTCTACCTCTTCTTCTACTTAGAGAATCCTGAATAAAGACAGTTCTCAGCTCATGAAAAGGTGATTACAAGGATATGGAAAGAACAAGAACATAGGGAAACAAATGTTCTTTCTAGATCTCTGTCCTCTCTTCCTCCTTGAAACCCCGTGGACCTGGCCCTTGTTATTATATACAGTATGGTACCTAATTGAGACTGAAATTTTTCATATCAATGATTCCAGGTCAACCTAGGAATCTGTGCCTAGCCATCTATGCTGTGCAATAATTAGATGCCTGTAGCTGCCCAGCAACCATGGGTGAACTGGGTTTACCTGAAAGAGAGGCTGGAATTAAGGTAGGGGAGTCAGAGAAGAATGAAGCTAAGTTCTGATCAAGGCTCAAAGTTGTCCCTCCCCTGCCCCCTACGTAGGTAAAGATCCATCCTTAGTTTCAGCTGAGTTCTTGTTTCAAAACAAGCTCAGCAGGCAGTCTTTTTCTGAGGAATTCTGTGGTTGTGGTAAACAGGAAACTTATACCTGGTCTGAAGACCCCCACCCCAGGTGGGCTAGACAACTGTGACAAACAATGCCTGATTAGCCTGCTCAAGGCTGAGAGAAGGATACAGATGCCTAGATTTCTTCTCAGGCAGAGTGAGGTAACAATTTCTAGGTGAGCATTTGCTCTTTTATCCTATGGTATTTCGCGGGTGGAAATGGTAAAAACAAAACAAAACAAAACAAAACAAAACAAACAAATAAACCAAAAAAAATACAACATGTTACCTACAGGTCTACTCCATCTGCCCAGCTTGCTCCAGATGCAAGGTTTGACCCATGGGTTCACTTTGAATGCACATGAAGACAACAAATGAGAAAACTGAGATTACCCTATTTTTACAGGTGAGTTTATGAAGTTGCTTTTTTAAAACACTCTGCTTAACGAAAGATTAAAATACTAAATATATGTATTGACCAGGTGTGGTGGGTCACACCTGCAATCCCATCCGCAGAAAGGTGTCACAAGATTATGAGTACAAGACCTTCCTGGGGCATAGTAAGAGTTAATACATAAAATGTTTTGAAAAGAAATTAGCATGTGTGTGGGTTGTGAAGTCTAGTTTGGTATATCTCCTTCCTCACCATTCTCTTTCCTGCCCTTCTTCTAGTCCTTTGCTACTTAGAATAAACAGAATAATATCTACAGGAACCCCAGTAGGTGGCCTTGTGTAGCAGCATCACATGAGGTCAAGTGCAGATTCCCTTAATGGACACGTTCCTCGGAGAATGCCCAGAGCCTGTCTCCTCTCTTAACACTCTAGGGCAGAGGTTGGGATTTTTGTTGTTGTTGTTAAATAATTGAGTGGATATTTTGATTTGAAGTCAAAGAAGCAAAAGTGAGGATATTACACAGATGCTTAGACAATAAGATAGAAAGCTAATGTCTATATTTTTTTCATAAAGTTTAAAAATATAGAGTCCATTTAGCTTGAAGACCATATAAACAGATGGATTTGGCCTGTGGACTACAGTTGAGTGATTCCTTCTCTAACAGGGCAGAAATATTTCGTTCAGAGATCCCAACAGAAACAATAAATATGCACGTAAACAGAATAAAGATGCATTAATAAATAATCATGTATATCAATATCTATGTATCAACCTTTACTCTAGGAAGGTTTGTTAAATGTATACAGATATTATGAAATTTCCTGAACAATGTAAGTTTTTTAAATTTGTTGACTTTGCGTGAGCCACATATAAGTGGCTCTGTTTTCTTAAGGAGGCAGAGTTTGCACAGGGCTTCTATGCTTGCATCCTGGCAACCCTTTCTGAGACCCTATACCACCCATTGGAAGTTAGGAAGAACTATACTTTTCAGTGAGGTCAACTTACTGTGTCAGTTGGAGGAACTTGGTCAGAGAGAACTGGTGCTATTTATTTGATGGGGTGTGGCTGAAACCTATATGATGCTGCCCATCTGGCTGCTCCTTATCTTCTTTCTTGTCCATACTCCCTGAAAAAAAGGCTTTCTGTTACGGTCTCTCCTCTAGAACACATCAGTGATTCAAAGCCTCAGACTTGATTTCCAAAGTTTCAGTATTCTATTAAGCTGTGAGTAGGAGTACTGCTGTGCTGAAGGACCCGGGAACAGTTTGGCTGAGGTCAGCTCTAGACAGAATCCTATCCTGATGTCCTAGATGTGTGTGATAGATGCTTCATTCTTTTTTATTCGAAGTTTTAAAAATCAGAACATAATTATTTTATATTCCTCATTCCTTTCTGTCCTTTAACCCTTCCCCTACCACCTCCCCTTACTCTCTCACTCAAATTCATTTCTTTTACTTTAATTGTTGTTGTTTTACACACACACATACACACACACTATAAATACAACCTATTGAATCTGTTTAATGTTATTTGTTTGTTTTCAGGGCTGACCACTATTAAATAACAAATTAACAGATTAGGAATTAGTACCTCATCCCTGGGGAAGACCTATTTCTCTCTCTCTCTTCTCTCTTCTCTCTCTCTCTCTCTCTCTCTCTCTCTCTCTCTCTCTCTCTCTGTCTCTCTCTCGTCCTTAATTGCATATACCTTTTCATTTAGAGATGGACTCCTGTGAGATTTCTTCCTTCTACATTAGTGTGTCATCATTGGATGTCATTGTTGAGACCTTGTCTAGGCAGTCATATTGTTGAGATGGCATGGGTGTATCTTCCCTGTCATTTCTAGGAGACATAACCTCACAGCTGACTTCCTAGTTCTCTGATTCTTACAATCATTCCACTTTCTCCTTCTACAATGTTCTCCAAGCCTTAGAGGTGAATATTACACAATCAGTTAGGGCTGGGCAATTCATGGTCAGTAGTTCATGTTTGGCTGATTGTGGATTTAGGAATGGCCTCAATTTGCTAGGGACTCATAGGTACTAATCTACAGATGCTGAAGTACTTGGCAATTTGAAACTAGCTGTTTGGGCCATATCTGATACTGCATTTTACCTATAAAAGATTGGTTTTCTTCAATAGGAAGGTGATCTTCATTAGTGCTTTATTGTCTCAAGTTAGAGACAAAGTCACAAGTCAGGTTCTCTGTGTGAAGCTAGAAAAGGGCCACATCATAGTCACCATGCTGTTGCTAAGCATGCTATTTTGCCACCTGGGTTTTAGTGCTCAGGCTTCAATTCCTTCTGCTTTAGTGGGTGTATCCATGCTATCATCTAAAATGCTTATTTGAGCTACAGACCCCCACACGCACATACAAGCACATACATGCACATATAAGTATGAACATGCACATACACATTTCTTGTGGTGTTTTAAGTAAGTTGTTTACCATTTAGCTTGGCTCTGAGCTATCCTGGGATGTAGGTTCGCTATCCTTGCAAGTCTAGAGAATTAAATGTGAGAGAGATATAATGCAATCTTTTCTAGGCAGAAACTCTTGAGTTGCCAATGGAAGATACTGGTGTTCCTTGGCTACAGGGACCACATAAGCCTAATAAGGTTGGTCATAGCCCCAGTGAGGTTGACTTTCAGATTAACTGAATAAGTAGCACCCACAGCAACATCTTTTTAGCTGTTCCTCTAGTGTGCTCCCTGTTAAGAAGCAACTACCTCCTGCTTAGACAATTTTTGGAGATACCACACCAGGTACCAGCTGATGAGCTGCAGCTGTGGGTGGGTAGTTACATGTTGTGAAACAAACCAAATCAGACAGGAAATCCATATGCCAGCTGAACAGAGCCTTGGACAGGGGTGAGTACCATGGCTGTTTGCCTGTGTGCACATTTACTGATGCCTCTTGTGCATAAAGCACTGATAGAATCTCAGGATGCTTCATCAAACATTCTCTGATGTATGTTTTATAAATTCCTGTTTTCTTTATGGCCATGCAATCAGTGAGGGGGTCACCCAATTAGTAGCTATTGCAGGGCTCTACAGACAATTTACAAATCAATTCTCCAAAAGCTAAGAAGTTAATATGAGTAGAATCCTGTCGCACAGCTTCAGAGAGGAAAGTGCTCCCCCTTCATAGTTATCCACCAGCTCCATTCCTTCATTTGGCCAAATCTGACCAGAAGGAGCCCCTAGCTGCTCACATGACAATGACTTTGTTTTGACCTCTTTGGATTGAAAAGTTATTGCTAGTTTAGTCAGTCCTCTCCACTAGCATGAGCAGATAATGTGAAAAATCAAAAGTGACAGCACATTTAAATCAAACCCCTAACCCAAATTGGGTGTCTGTACATCTCAGGGAATGATTTAAACCTACAGATGGAAAAGCAAGGAGCACTCCTACAGTTGAGGCAGGATGTGTACCTAAACTTTTCTAGCTGCTGAGAACTAGATGCTAGACAGACCACGTTTAAAGGACAAGTTGGAAAGTAAGTTGCTTGCCATTCAACAAACCTGGAGAAGCCACAATGGATAGACATGCTCTCTGATTGAAGTCTACCAAACATACACAGCTATGGTAGGAGTTCCTGTCTGAAACAACATAGCCCGGGGAATGCTTTCTCCCTTTCCTACAAGATAGCTAGATTGACTCAATAGATGTAAGTCTCTATGAGACTCAATGTTTTTAGTAGAATAAGGAACTATTAAACTCACAAGGAATTATTCTCTTTAGCCTAGGTGCTTATGAGAGGTCCTCAGCGGGTGTCCCTAGTATTCTGCAGATGCAGTTTGCTAAGGTATGAAATCAAAGGAAACTTCTAATTTGTCCACCGTAAATTGTTTCTGAGTTACAGACAGAAATATAAAATTTACCGTCAATCAGAAAGACAAAAGCACGATAAGGTCCATGTACCGCAACTGTATTTGATGTCTTTAGCCCAAATCATTAGCTGGAGCACAGTGTCCATACCATGGCAATGGAAGTTGACAATTTGTTTTTTAACTTGAAAGAGACAAGAGAGTCCTGTTGCTTTTTGAGAAGGAATTCCGTGATTGCACTTGCTCTGAGAAATGCGTGCATTTTCAGCAATATGGCTCCCTTCCTTCCCTTGTTCAGACTAGGGTGAGAGGGTTCAGACAGGGTTCATTCTGTACCTTAGGCTACTTTCAAACTCACTAAGTTACCCAGGCTAGCCCCAAAGTCATGGCAATCTTTTTGTTTGTTTGTTTGTTTGTTTATATCTGTTTTTTATTGGATATATTCTTTATTTACATTTCATTTCCCTTTTCCTGGTTCCGCGCCCCCCAAAGGTGTTTCCTCTTCTCTTCCTGCTGTGGACACATTTGAGACACATTTTATGTGGATTGGAAGAGGACCCTAGGGACAGAGCATCTCATTGTGTACTTGGTGGCCTGATTTGGAGCTTTTGCACTTTCTGTCCCAGATTGCAGTCTCTTGTCCTGGAAGTTAATTGGTCAGATAAACACATGCACACCAACCCTGCAGGAGTCCTCTTAAGAAACTGTGTGTGGTGTAGAATACAGTTCTAGGTATAACATCATCATCTTTATCAGAGGAGCTGTCTCCATTCACAGGAGACCCAGACCCTCACCAGCTTAAGCACTCACAACCAAGTTCTGTAACAGAGAGGTTGAGGAGGGTCACTAGACCCTCATCTAAAGTCCTGGTCATTCACCCTCCTAAGCTCTCCTTGCACTGAATCTGTGTAATTCAGCCCCAGCCACAGCCCCAGTAGTCTTGGGAGGGAGGTACCACTCTCTAGGAAACAAAAGCTTTACTGGAGAAAGGCTCTGTCTATTCAGACTTCAGGAGATTGTTACCCATGCTGAGATTTTTGAGTATTGGAAAGGTTTGGAGGTTGCCCACCTGCCTGGAAGTAACATCTCCTGCACCGTCTTAGGAGCAAGCCTCCTGAACTCACTGCTGCGCCAAGCTAGACTTAAGCAGAATTGTTTTTTCAGTCTGGCAGTGATGCCCTTTCTGGAATAAATAGACATTTGGTCACGTCTCCCCGGGAAAAGTCACGCAACACTGTGCTAAGATACACTGCATCCATCGGCTTCCATGTCTTGTGCAGAAAGTGTGTAATTTTAGACCCACTTCAGTCTTACTGCTGTTTGGATGTTATTAGCAAACATAAAAGATCCCACTCACTTTTCCATTTCCAATATGGTTTTAGCACCAGGGGCCAGCAGACTGAAATGATCCCATTAAAATGGTCGATGACCTATTTTTTTCTTTTGATATAAGAAAGGTCCCTTTAATGCGTGTTTCTAGCCCACTGGATTGCTCCTTTGTGAGCCTCATTATAGAGCCCTGACCTTCAGAGAAGAAATTAAAGTATAGGGCCATTTCATGGTATTCGCTTTCGTTCTGGGTATGGGTTTTGATCTTTGTGAAGTATAAACAGTCTGGGAAGCATGCTGGTGAGGTCAATGTGGTGGCCTTGAGCTCGACACAGCTGATTAGCCTTGCATGCAAGAAAACTATCACATACCCTAAAATTGCATTGTGAGTTCTCTGGTCACCTGGCACAGCAGATGAGAACGAGCGTGTCGCAGTCGCTCCTGAACACTGGACAACGACTCAGAAGCACAGCATTGAGTGTGATGAGGTGAGTACATATTTGTACAGTGGGGCATGACTTTAGCTGGGTAGACAAGACTCAGGTAGGACTCATGGAGTCCTAGAGTAGGGAGCGTGGGGGCTACAAAACAGCTGGACCATTTGTCACATGAGATGAAATGCTTTGTAAGATGCTGAACATGAGCTAAGAAGCTCCAAGATGGGGTGGAGAGGTGCAGCCCCAAGGTGAGAAGGAACCGGCCTGGGTACCCTGTGATCCCTGTGCCATGCCAGGGTCAGAGCTGCCGGGCCCATGCACGCTACGATGGAACCCTTCCCTAAACCTGGGAATTGTATGTATACAGAGAGATGCCTGGGAAGAAGATCAAAGAGTCTGCCTCACAGTGATCTGGTGAATTGAGGTAGGACAGGGGAAGAGAAAGACAGTGAGCCCTGGTGACTGTACTCAACACCCTTTGAAAATCCTGATAGAAGTGGGTTTTGGTTGCACATGTTGGTGTTGGAGGTGACAAGAGGTTCATTAGAGTTAAATCCTGTGCTCTGGCAGTCCTGACAGACTTTGTCACCTGTCCCTATTAAAAAAAAAATTTAAAGAGACATTAAGAGTGAAAAGGAAAAAACAGGAAGATTTCCTCAGTATGGCCACACTGTTGGAAGAGGGACAAAGAGATCCCCTCTAGTCCATCTTCGGGGTCCTCGCATGAGAGGAAGATTTAAATAGCAGAACTGAACAGCACAGCCAAGGTGTGCTCTCACTCATTACTGTCTCAGCTCCAGTTTCTTGTGTGAAGTCATTCTCTCCTGCTAGGTCAGGGCAAGTCAGAAATCCTTCTCTAGGAGGTAAGTTTCTATTGCGGCTACCCTCAGGGCCCTGGTCATTCTTTCTCCCATCTTGAAGTTCTAGGACTACTTTCATTGTATAGACCATTGTTTCAGTAGCCTGATAGCCAAAGGGGGACATAAGACAGTCTCTTTAGAATATCCTCATCTCTGATGGGCAGAGTGGTTACTGGGGACGCCTGTTATCACACTGTCATGGATGGGGCTTATTGAAACTGCATGCACATGGGCAAGCTTTTTATATTTTACCTGTGGGAAAACCTAAACTATGAGGAACCCTTTTCAGACATGCTGACAGGACTGCATGTTCTACAACTTGATTCTCTTGGAGACGACTCACGACTCACTTTGGCCTTTTCTCTGTTGCTCCAAATGGGATTATTCTGCAGCCACATTTCCATAGCAACATCCCATCCTGCATCTCAGGGGGATTTATTGACCTTGAGTTTTAGAGAGTGCTCTAATGCTCTGAAGGAGGGCTGCAGCCTGCACAGCACTGCTAAGAGTAACATTGATCTCCAAGGAAGAGTGTTGGAGTTCAAGTGAGTGGTTCAGGAATATGGAGTTGTTATTTAAAAGTTCAAAGTCATATAACATAAAACTATTTAAATTGCATAAGCAAGCCTGGTACAATGACACATACCTGTAGTCCTGGCATTAAGTAAGCTGAGGCAGGAGGATTACCCATCTTTGGTTCCATTAATTAATTAATGGCTCAAGCAGAGATAGTATTCACAATATTAACCACCTCATATATATATGGTTCTGAAATGTTTTTCCCAGCTCTAAATTAGACTCCACAGGAATAGGTTTGGAACATGTGACAATACCAAAAATTGCCTTTTTTTTTGAGGCGTAAGGTTTTCTTTGCCTTAGAAACAAATCATATACCAATGCTATGACTTGGCTATGAAGTGTCCCCTCAAGAGGTTCATGTAATAGCTGATTGTCTCCCTAAAATGATCAAGAGCTTATCAGAGTTCAAGGGAACTTTACAAGTGGAATAACCCACTGATTGATCCATAATTTTTTGGTTTTTTGTATATGATGTGTGAGCATGCTTATGTTCATGAGTGACTTCTGGAATGTACGAGCCACTACATGGGTGTGGAGGTCAACAGAGCGGCTCAAGCATTGATCCCTGCCTTCCACATAATTTGAAAATAGCCCCTGGTTCACCTCTGCTTATGCCAAGCTACTGGCTCCATGAGCTTCCAGGGGTTTCTCCCGTCTCCACCTCCCACTCTCATAGAAGCCCTAGAATTACAAATGTGTTCTCCTGTCTGTGCGGAAGCAGGGCCGGACCCGAAGGGAGAAGATAAATCACCAGGGGCAAATTTTAAAGGGTACCACATCCCTGATCCCTGTTGACCCTTCTTTCCTGTTTTCTGGCTTTATGAAGTGAGTTTCCCTTGGCTGCCATGATGTTCTGCCTCATAGTAAGGAAGCCAGCCGTCTACGGACTAACAGCTTGGAAACTGTCAGCCCAAATATGCCTTTCCTCCTTTAAGATTATTTGTATGTGTCTTGTCACAGCAACAGAAATAACTAACACAACCATGTCTGATGACATTTAATTTTAAATGGCATATCTTTTTGTGTACTTCAAATTTTTATAGAGAAAATATTTCCAATGTAGAAGAGCAAAAATACCTTTAAAATTCCAGGGAATAAATTCCATAAGCACAATGAGAACATGACAAAGGACAGAAATCGAGCCTAATCGCATTTTAAAAATTGTTGCCGAAAGGAACATGCTCTGTTCCAGAAACACACTAATGTCCAGGTGAGGCGTTTTACGTGAGAATCCCTGAAAGACTGTGGATAGGCTATTTTTTTCTTGGTCTCCTTGATGATGTCACCAAGCCTTTTGTAGCTAATTTAAGACTCTTGGGGTAAGATCTAAGGAACACATTTGAGCTCTGCTGATTGCTTTCTGATGTTCTTTCTTCATGTGGGTAACATTTTTCTGAGCCTTGCTTTTCTTACCTGTAAAATGCGGACAATTCCACCACTGTAAATCTATTGAGAAAATGAAGCACCCAAAACAGTAGGTGCTGGGTAGATGCTATCCTTTGAAAGAATCAGGCAAAGAAGCCAATGTCTTGGACCAATTTGCCCCACCCATAAGCAAGTGCCCTGCTCTGGCATTTTGTCCTCACAGTACATTTGATATTAGGTCCTGCTTCTGAAAGTGGGGTAAATGGACACACTGATGCTTGTGCCCCACACATCTACTGCTGGTACTGTCATCTAAGGCCAGACTGTGTCTCTCAGTGTCATACAAGATCAGCTTCAGTAACATGCAACCTGTATAGGGTTAACTGGCTGCACAAGAGAGGGCCACCTGCTCCAAATGAGCAGCTTAGCAAACTATAGACCAGGTCTCCTCCTCCAATGTGTTGATGGCACAAGTGAGGCAGGCAGGTCCATGACTACTTGAGATCCTGCTCACAAGAAACTCCCCAAACCTTGGTTTGGGACCAAACTAGTTTTGTCCAGTTGTTTCTTGCAGATTTATTCCATGTGTTGCAATACAGATTTAGAATGAAATCAGGCATCCATTTTGCTTTGTTAGATGCTGTGTCCAGCTTTACCAGTGTGTAATTTGTTCAATAAATTGTGGAACATATGTATTTTTTTACATATGTGGACACACAAGAAGTAGAAAGACATAGTTCTAGCTTCAAGGATGACATCCTGTCTATAGTAGTCACTCCCTTTGTGTCCCACACTTCTTTCATCTCAGAAGATGTTCCATCCATCAGAAAAGTATTCACTGGTCAGGATAGTTGAGGAAATACTGAAGAGCACATGATGATTTGTTGAGTCTTATTATGATGTATTAGCATTTGTGACCATTGGCTCACAGCAAAGAAAAAGCAAACTCCATGCTTCCTGTGCTTATGAAAACATAAAATCTTCCTGCCATTCTCATTTAGCATCTCCTGGATCTGTTCTCTTTCCTGGTCTAGAGAAGACCTATCACAGTAAGAGATATCTAGACTCTTGTGCACATATAGATGCAGATTCCAGCAGAGACTGTAGAAACTATTCTGAAAGGAGACAGCAAAGGAAGATGCTTCTCTAGCTGGGTGTGTGCACACATAGTCATCTGGGTGGGAGATAATGTGCTGCTACTGCCACTCTCTTAGGAAGCTTTGTGCACTGGGAACCCACATTGTCCTGTACCAGGGCTGCTGTGTAGTGGGAATGTGGACCAGACACGTGAGGGCTTTACATTTATTAGGACAACATTGAAGTGTAAGCCAAGTATTTCAGCAAGAAAATGCAATGTGAGTCAAGATATCATACATCCCAGGGTGAGCTTGAATTTCTCCTGTTGAGTGCTGGAATTTCCATTGTGCCCAGATTTCAACAGTGCTGCAGGCTGAACAGGGCTTCCTACATGCTAAGAAAGCACTCAACAAACTGAGTTACATCTCCAGCCGACTAAGTGTGAATTTTACAATTTTCACATTATTTTAATAAATATTATAATGGACCAGCATAAACAATAAAAGACAAGGATAACAGCTACTTGTTTGAACAAGCCCTATTCAAGTACTAGATTGAGGAGGGAGGTTTGTGCTATGCCCATGGACTGTCTTACTTTCCTATTGCTGTAATGATGCTTTGGGCAGGATAATTTTAAGAGAATAGTAGTTCTAGATGCCTGAGAGAGCTTGGTGCTGAAAAATGCTTACCTTGCATTTGGACTTCCTGCTGCTTCACAACACTTTAGAGCACATCCTATAGTAAGATAGAGTCGGCTAGCCAGAAAGTGCTTGCTTTTTATAAAAGAGTCACTCTCACTGTAGTCCATTGATCCAAGCATATATGAATCTACCTGGATAAGTCCAGGCATGTTGAAGTATCCTCATGATCCACTCATCCTTAAAGACCCCATCTCTAAACCCTACTACATATGATTTAGGAGATTCAATTACCTTATTGCTTGTGTAACTGTGATTAAACCTGACAGAAACAAAGGCAGGAAGATTTTAGCCTGACCCATGGTTTTAGAGTCTTGCATTCAATCCCGATTATAAATTCATGGTAGAGCAGAAAAATTCAGACCATCTGTGTTGGATGTTGTTCCACATCACGGGGAACTAGGGAACAGAATTGGGAGTCATGGGCCAAGTGTGACCTTTAAGAGACCAGCTCTAGTGGTCTAGAGCAAACAACTAGTCCCCACCTCTGAAAATTCTACAGCCTCCAGAACTTGTTCTGCCAGCTATGGAACAAGTGTTCAAAGAATGAACTAGTAGGAGACATTTCACATTCAAATCAGAGCACAACATGAAGTTGAGGAGACTCACAGAAGCCACAGCACACACTGTTTTCAGATTAGTATGATATCTAAAGCTAAAGGAGGTGGGACCATAAGGTAAATGCTAGCCTGTGCACGCTCCATGCTCTTCCCCTTCTGCAGTCTCACCTTGCTCAGGTAGCAACACTGGATCAGCTGACATTTCTGCTTTCCTGTTGCACAGCCCAAGGCTACTTCCAAACTGTCCAAGCTCCTGGTTTGTTCCCTATCTTTTGTATTTCCCTTATTATTCTTTATCCTTTCTTGTTAGAAATGTTGGAAAGGCCCAACATGGCCCTTGAACCTAAGTCCTTCTCACTTTACATTCATTTCCTTGGGAATCTCAAACATCTCATTAAATACTCTTCACATCCTGAGATGTGCTCATCCTCTTTTCCAGCATAAATCTCCTTCCTGAAAACTATACTGTATATCTAAGTCTCAAGCCAGTTAGAGACTAACAGAGTTCTTGAACTATGAGATCAATGACAGAGCAGATTGTCCTGAGCCATCAAATCTCCATAGATCACAGCTTTACTCCATCTTGACGAGAGTCTGGCATGGGATGTGATGTTTTCTCTGGCTCATGTTGAAGCAGGAATGGTTATCTTCCAATCACGATAATGAATTACCTCAGGTAATTAGCTTATAAAAAGAAAGAGGGTATTTTTATGGACTAAATAAGTTACTTCTTTTTCCTATATATTTGACTTAAAAATATCCCCTTTTCTTTTTTTAAATTTGATATATTCTTTATTTACATTTAAGATGATTTCCCCTTTCCTGGTTCCCCGCTCCCCAAAAGTCCCATATGCCATTTTCCCTCCCCTTGTTCCCCCATCCACCCCTTCCCACTTCCCTGTTCTGGTATTGCCCTACACTGATGCATGGAGCCTTTCCAGAACCAGGGGCCACTCCTTCCTTATTCTTGGACACCTGCCTGTCACTATACTAATACCATGCAGTTTTTAACACTGCTGTTCTGTAGTATTGTTTGAGGTCTGGGATACTGATTCCCCCAGAAGTTCTTTTACTGTTGAAAATAGTTTTAGCTATCCTGGGTTTTTTGTTATTCCAGATGAATTTCAGAATTGCGCTTTCTAACTCTATGAAGAACTAAGTTGGGATTTTGATGGGGATTGCATTGAATCTGTATATTGCTTTTGGCAAGATGGCCATTTTAACTATATTAATCCTGCCAATCCATAAGCATGGAAGATTTTTCCATTTTCTGAGGTCTTCTTCCATTTCCTTCAACCAGCAACAACAAGAACCAGTGCTTTAGTCTTCTTCAGTTGAATGGCTCATTTCTCTGTGTTGCTAATCTGCAGTTTTGTATCAACTACAGTGTTTTTTTAAACTTTCACATTGCATTCCTTTGTGTATAAAAGAAAAAGTTATTATCGAAATTATTACTCATGTTCTTTGTCACACAAAAAGCATAAGTAATGTTTTTAATAATGCAAACCATTAGAAACTGGATGGGCTGAATACATTGTTTCAAATCCACACTGGGTAAGAATTTTTCTATGCACAGAGGTGTAACTCCTTGATGCCTGTATAAGTTCATGTTCTCCCCTCCATTTTATATACAAAATTAAACATGTTTTTCCCTTAGAGACTCTGATCCAGTGTTAGATTTCCAAGCTTGGTATCCTAGGAAGGAAACATTCTCAGAGGGACTGTTTCATTCCAAGGAACAACTTTATTTGGCAAAAATTTGGTTGGAGGAACACAAAAGCATGGTAGTTTTTTCAAAGGATGGTTGGCAGTCTTATAAAATGAGGCTTTGGGGGTACTTTGGTGATGGTTGGTCATATTTTAGGAGAAGTTCTCCCTGAGCATAAGCTGTATTATCACTGGCAAGCTTGGGAACAATAGATAGAGCCTGGGTAGAAGTAGTCTGCTTTTCCTCCTGTTTGGGCATCATGAAGCTTAGAGAATCCTTTTCCCTTGAGTTTCCTGATCTCTTTTCTGCATGGTGCTCTAGGCAACCACTGTTTCTCAGTTTGACTTGGCATGAGAAATTACAATGGCAATGTAGTATTTGGAAAAGGTAGATGGTAGCATTAGGTGGAAAAGCACTCATTGATATCCAGAGTCATAACATAATTCAGATCCCTTTGGCTACTCAACAGCCTCCCTAAGATTTAGGTTCCTGCCCAGGATTTTGAACACTGCCTGTTGGCCTTCTAATGCAAATCTCAAATGTCCCTAAGGTTTTTGGACCAAAGAAATGTGGTTGTCAGGACTTCATCGCAGCTCATCACACCTCTGTGCGCTGTGAATAATGGTGCACATAGCTAATCTTTCTTACATCACTTTGAATTTTCTTCTGAAGAACCTGGTGGCCTGTAGCTTTAAATAGGCTTCCAAATAGCATCCCTTGTTTTAGTTAAAAGGGAACCAAGAAGGCAGTTACATAGAAGGGACCAAGAAGACATAGCTGGGGAAAGGATGGTGTCTAGAGAAACAACAACTATGTTGCTTAAGACCTAATGTGAAACTGCTTCATTTATACTTCCTTTCTGGTGGGAAGAAATCTCTCTCTCTCTCTCTCTCTCTCTCTCTCTCTCTCTCTCTCTCTCTCTCTCTCTCTC
>BDUI01000018.1:1716834-1750650 GCA_002335545.1 Apodemus speciosus
ACAAGAAGGAAAGAGTGGACCCAGGTTCTGGAAAGGCCCAAGGCAGCAGTGTAGGGGAATACCAGAACAGGGAAGTGGGAAGGGGTGAATAGGGGAACAGAGGGAGGGAAAAAGACATATGGGACATTTGGGGGCGGGGAAACCAGGAAAAGGGAAATGAAATGTAAATAAAGAATATATCCAACAAAAAAATTAAAAAAAAAAACATTATTGTGTGAAGAAATGTATACACCATTCATCAAGTATCTCAATGCCCATCTCTGCTTCTATTTTCTATATATGTATTTTAAGATTAGGCTTACTTTCCATTTTGTTCTGCCATTTAGGTCAATATAGTCATTGTAGTTACCATTAAAATGTCAATTAGATTATTTAAATTTCAACTGACTTTCACACATTTCATATTCTCTTAATATCTCAGTCTAGGCCAAGCTTTTCCAAGATGAAATGTCTGGTCTTAGTTAGAAATCACCTAACCTATCCTCAAACTTTGTCTAAAGAAAGCATGGACACTGATCTCAACGGCAATTTACCATGCAATTCCATTTGATCTTTGCTACAGTTATCATCTGTAGAATGATACAGAGCTAAAACATATGTTTAAAAAAGAAGAAATAAAAACAGAAATGAAAAAATAAATAAAAATTAAGGGAATATGTAATGCATGAAAATCAGTTAAATTATAAATAATCTAATTGACATTTTAATGGTAACTACAATGACTATATTGACTTAAATGGCAGAACAAAATAGAAAATAAGCCTAATCTTAAAATACATATATAGAAAATAGAGGCAGAGGTGGGCATTGAGATTCCTGATGAAGAGATGTGTACACTGTATTCCCTGACAGCAGCTCAGGGTGGTCTGCTGGAAACTACCACTTCTTTAGAACCTCCAGGTCTATGTACCAAAGGCACTACTTTCCCACAAGCTGAATGATGGGTTTAATAACAAAACCTAAAGTAACACTGGTAACACTGTGGGAAACCTTAGTAAATTATTCATATATGTTAACACATTAACATTTATATTTTACAAGTGAGTTTCCCACGGTCTGAGAGTTTTTCTTTGTTGCTTGATGGATCAGTGTTCCAAAGGATTCTATATCTTCAATCCTTGATGGAGGCTGAGAGTTAACGGAAATCACCAGTATGGTGCAGCATCATAGTCATGAGCTGATTTGGATAAACTTACTCTATACAAGACATTTAGTAAACAATTTTAGTTTTATGAACCATAGTTTTATTGCACTACCCAGCTCTAACACTGGCAGAAATAAATATCCATAGCATGTGTAGTGGCTAATCTGGGTTGTCAACTGGTCTTACTGGAAAAGAGCTAACTTCAGTTGAGGAATTGCCTCCATCAGATTAGTCAGGGGCCATGTTTGTGTGGGTATTTTCTTGATTGGCAATTGATGTCTTAGGAGAGACCAGTCACTGCAGGAAGTAATATCCATAAACAGATAGGTCCTAGATGCATAAGAAAGATGAGCCTGGGAGTGAGCCAGTAAGAAGTGTCCCTCAATGGTTCCTGCCGTCAGGTTCCTGCTTTGAGTTCCTGTCTGACTTCTCTCAAAGATGGGCCTGGAATGTAAGCTCAAATGAACTCTCTCAATCCCAATTTGATTTTGATTATAGTGTTTATTAAAACAACAGGAAACAAATTAGAAAAGTATGTAAATGAAGAAATATGACTAGGTTCTGATAGATTCCCAACCGAAGTATGTAGTCAATTGCACTGTAAGTGTGGGATGGGATGAGTTTGCTGACTCCAAAATTAGCTGGCTCTGTTCTTCAGTGTCCAGATGGTTATAAGATTCCAAAGCTTGTTACCTTTCCCATTCCTCAATAGTACATCCATCCATAAAATGAGGATAATTATAGAATCTGCTTTAGAAAAGCCATTATAGGGATTGTGTGAATTCATTCAGACCAAAAGCCTTAAAAATAATAAGCACAAAACTAAATGTTAATTGTATTTGAAGCAATGTAGTACATAGATCATTAATAAATGCATTTCTAGGAGGCCCCTGTGAGCTAGTTTCAACTGTACCGTTGACACAACTCATCCTTTCTTTAATTCCAGCTGTCCAGATGTTGGGTCCATGTCCACCCCTCCTCCCAGCATAAAATCAGTTTTCTTTAATTCCAGCTGTCCAGATGTTGGGTCCATGTCCACCCCTCCTCCCAGCATAAAATCAGTAAATATATGGGGATGAGAGAAATTGAACTGCAGCCTGTTCCACTATTTTAACCCTCCCATCCACCAACTACCAAGAAAAATGACTCTGGCCACAGAGGGAAGCATTCCCCCAGTGCACGTAGTAACATGGAAAACAAGCAGCCACAAAGAGGTTCTTGAATACATCTTTCCTCAGTAGATTTGCCAGGCAAGCTAGCTATGTACTCTGGGCCTTCATGGCTGATTCTTTCTAGCAGGGCATTGATTGAACTGTTAATAAAGTATGAAGGTGTCTTGAGGATGCATTCTGAGTCTCAAAGAAGTGGATCTCCAATGCTACTCTGTCCTCTGATCCTCCCCCCAATATTCTGGCAATCACATCTCCAATTGTAATATTAATCAAACTTCTCTCAGTGACAGAAATGTTAATTTAAAATTTTTGTCACAATTACCAGGAGTGTTATTGCAGCTTCTGACTTGTAATTAATTTCTCCTTCCCTTTCTCCATCACTGGCTTAGACTCCTTTGTAATAGTGATAAATGAAATAGCTGCCTGACCTTTTATATTTAAAATAAATTACTTTACAAAAAAAATAATACCTTATGGTAATCAACACCTTCAGATAAACAGAGGAACATGGGACATTTGGTATTTTATTCTCTCTCTCTTTCTTTCTAATTTGTGTGTCTTTGGTGATTGAAATGACAAGTAGGAGAGGGAAGTGAGTCTCCCTTTATGTCTGGGTTTCCTGATGGGACTAATTTAGGTTGTGGTGTTGGCTTTTATGGGGAGTGGAATACACCATTGGAATCAGAGTATGATACTAGGGAGAAATTATGAAGTAAAATTAAAGAACCCCACAGGAGGCACAGAGGAAACAAAGTATTGTGCTTACTTAAAAAATAATTATGAAGTTTGGTGTCCCCATACCAGTGTGCATCCATGGGATTGCAGGCTGGTGACACCTGGGAGCTGGTTACAAATGCAGATTCTCCAGGTCCTGACTTTGTCACTTAGAATCAAATCAGATCCTCATAAATCTTATGTATATACTAGAATCTGGAAAATACTGGAGCCAAGCCTGAGAGTCTGGATGTCTGTGGCAGCTGTTATACAAATGAGGCTCAATAACAATACATGAAGTTCAGGTACACCGCCACGACTTACACAAAGAGTAAAAGACTCAGCATCTGTACAGACAGGAGTCTGGAGTGAGAAGATACTTGTAAGTAGAAATAGCTTTTGTACTTCCCTACAAGAGGGGCAGCTTTGATTAGATCATCAAAATAGTCAGTTCATAAGGAGTCAAGATTGCTCAGCTGCATAAAAACAGGGGCCACCAAACGGCTCATTGAGTGGAAGGGGTGATAGAAACTACTAGACCCTATGAAAGAAAGAAAGAAAAACGATCTAGCAGTTGGATATGAAGTGCTTTTGGAGAGCACTTGCTGTTTTAGCAAAGTAATTGTCAGAGAATGAATAAGGATTTTCTGCCCCTTAACACTGGATGACGGGATGGGAAAACCACTGGTCTGTGGTTGGGGCTGGAAACAATAGCCTGGTGATCACAATTACTAAATTCTCATTCCCTGGGCCCTGGAAGGAAACAGGGCCTTGACTCTGATACAACTTTTAATGTCTGAGATGTATAAGGACCACCAGTGTGACTTCTCCCTGGAAATTGCCTACTGCCTTTGAAATTCATCCCCTTTCCAGCTGGTGGCTCTGTATTTACACAGCTTACATCTTACACCAGCTCTTGTCAGAAGTGGTGCTAACAAGCAAAGGTAAGATCTCAGGCCTAATTCACCCAAGTCAGGATCTATGGAGTGAAACTCAGTTAGTCACGTGGAAGGTGTGTATCTGTCTTGTTATTAGTAATCAAGGTACTTGCTGAGGCTGGCTGGGAAAACTCTGTCCAAAACAGACGGCTTTGTGGTTAAGGATTACATGCCCAGTGCTTTTCTTAGAAAATACAAGACAAGCTTGGAATCTTTATTATGAACCTTCTGTCAAAATTAATTAAGAGAATCATGTAATTACAAGTTTTTGCATCTAGATGGCCCTCAATGACTTGTTTCTTAATATGGGATTATTTCTGAAATGTTGAAATAGCAATGGAAAGACTAAATGGCCTTTTCAGGAAGTAAATCTTAAACAATGGATCTTTTAAAAATGATAATTTTAATTGTGTCTTAATGACAGCTATGGTTTAGATGGAATTCCTCCAGTTCTGAGCTTTCTTAAGTTATTTGTATTAAACTTTCCAGTGGGAGACCTTGGAAACAAGCTGATATGACTTTAAGAATTGGGTCACATCACAAACAGACTAATTACAGGTGTAAGGTTGGTAGGAGATAATTACCAGCCCCTAGGTTCATATAGAAGCATTTGCCTACACTTTGGTTTCCCCTGGCCCTCAGTAAACTGAGTTATCATTAACACAGACATGCTGATTAATATATTATTTCATTCACCAAATAGAGTTTCAAATGACTTTTCTGTTTTTTTTCTATATTTTTTGTTTACATTCCAAATGATTTTCCATTTCTTGGTTTGCCCTTCCCCCTAAGTCCCATTAGTCCTCTTCCCTCTGCCAGTTCCCCAGTCAACCCCTCCCACTCCTCTGTCCTGGCAATCCCCTACAATGCTGCATCAAACCTTTCCAGGACCAGGGCCCTCTCCTTCCTTCTTGTTGGGAATAATTTGATATTTGGGTTGTGTTTTGGGTATTCTGCACTTCTGGGCTAATATCCATTTATCAGTGACTGCATTCCATGTGTGTTCTTTTGTGAATGAGTTACCTCACTTAGTATGATATTTTCCAGTTCCAGCCATTTGTCTAAAAATTTCATGAATTCATTGTTTTTAATTGCTGAGTAGTATTCCATTGTGTAAATATACCACATTTTCTGTATCCATTCTTCCATTGAGGTACATCTGGGTTCTTTCTAGCTTCTGGCTCTTATAAATAAGGCTGCCTTATTTATAATAGTCAAATGACTTTTCAATATGCCAGATTAAGTTAATTATCTTTTAAGAGTGCTTTGGATAAACTCTAAATTGTGCTGTAATCAGGCTACACAAACCTGTTGTGAGGGGGCCTCATTTTTTTTTTTAAGAAAAAAAAAGTCACTCATTTTTGACACCTATTTTTATTATTGCTTTCTGCCCTTTGGCTCACTCAGGAAGTAGCTTATAACAAATATTTTTCTGCCAGCCTACTGTGATCCTAATAGAGAACAAGGTGTCCTTGTAATTCCCTTCCTTTCCCATTCTTCCATGATCATTCACTCTACATTCTTAGAGATTGGTCAGTCCTTGACTGCTGTGGGTTTTGGTTCTGAAACATTTCTTTCCATTTTTGCTACCTTGTTATTTCAACAAGTACAACTCTGTTGTGTGGTATCCCATGAAAACAGATACAGGGGATACTAGCATGGGCATAAGCTGGAGAACTATGTGCCCACAAACATGAATCTGATGAGGGGGTCAAGATGGTGAAGTCCATCTTGTCCCCAGAAGGTAGTTGGCACTCAGGGTTGGTGCAGTTTAGGAGCCTTGTGACTTGTTCACCTCTTGCTTTATGAAGGATTGGGCATGCTTCAATTCTGCCTAGGAATCTTTGAATTATATTACACCTTTCATCCTCTCATTGAGGTTTTGGGTTTCCAGGTTATTCTCCTTTGCCTGAGGTGATATCTCACTTTCATCTCTATTCTTCACACACTTTTTCTGATTAAGCCCAGAAGAGCCTTTCTATTCTCTGTTTTCCTGTTGCTTGATCACAAAAGCTGAGTACCCAAGATTGGATTAAAACCATGTCTGTTTCCACAGTGTCTTGCAATAGGTCTGCAATTTTATACAATCTCACAGTTTTCCTGGGGCTAGATATAACACCTTTATTTCTTACTGTTTCATCCACAACCCTCTAATACAATGGCTACCATGCAACAAGTTCTATTTGTCCTGAAGTGATGAGTTTTCTCTTGTCATCAGCAGAGAAGCAGATTGTCAGAAGTGTTAGATCTGGGAGCAGATGTAGAGACCCACAGTCAAACATTAGAAGGAATTCATGGAATACTAATGAAGAGATGGAGGAAGGATGGTAGGTACCAGAGGGGTCAAGGATACCACAAGAACACAGCCCACAGGATTGAATAACCAGGGCTCCCAGGGACTCACAGAGATTCAAGCAGCAATCATGGAGGCAGTATGCATCTGAGATAGTTCCCGTATTATGATGTGTAGCTTGGTGTTCTTTTGGGATTCATAACAGTGGGAGGAAGGGTGTCTCTAACTCTTTTGCCAACTCTTAAGACCCTTTCATTCTTCTGGGTTGCCTTGTCCATCCTTGATTTGAGGGGATATTTCTAGTCTTATTAAAACTTGCTATGAAGTGTTTAGTTCATATCTCCGGGACACCTACTCTTTTCTGAAGCGACACAGAGAAGGAGTGAATCTGAGAGAAAAGGAAGGTGGTGGGGAGGAACTGAGAGGAGTGGAGGGAGGTGAAAGTGTGGTTATGATGTAATATATGAGAAAAGAAAACAAAATGAATGGAATCTAGTGCTAGAAGAGTCTACTGCAAAGTCTTGAGATGTGGTTGGATTGCAGAGATTCTATAACTCCAGTAATAGTTAATGTTCTTAGGAGATACAAGGTATTCTGATGGGGCTTTCTAGAAAAGTATAAAAGAGAGAGAAATGAAAATTACTCCCTCCCATGCTTCCTGAATTAAGCAGAACTCTGATATCTAAAAGCTAGAGTTCTTTGAAGTGTGTGAACTGCTGGAATCAAATGAAAAATGACAGGTGAGTGATAGAGTTGGGTCCTACATCTCCAAGTGTTCTTACCCTTTCTCTTCCACTCTACATTAAACAGAATTTCAGTTCTGCCTACTGGCATCTGCTGCCTCTTCTCATGGCAGGAGATGTAAGGAGTTGCTGAGAAACCTCTGTTGTCAAGGGCTTCTGAATACTTTCATCTCCAAGGTCTTAGCATATACATGGTATTTAGTTGTGTTTCTCTCTGTGGCTTTGCTCTCACAAAGTTACTTGGTAGATCTGTCTGACATTCTGTTTCAGTGGCATATCAAGTACCTTGTCTTATTTTTGGAGAATACTCTTAGAAACAGTGGGAAGCCATGGTGTTGCTGTTTTCTGAGCTGTCTTATGATCCAGGCTTCTGACCTTTGTGGTTCAAGGTTTGTACTCAACTTGATATTGTAATATGCTAATTGATAGCATATAACTAGTGAGAAGAAAAATTAGAATCACAGTCCAACAGCTTGCCTTCTTAATTGATACATAATGTGTTATTAATTGATATATATGTCTATGTTCATATGAGCCTCATTTCATCAAAGAGGAAAGTGGGGTTCAAATAAGTTAGTTTACTGAAGACTACAGAGTTCTTAGAGTTGGGAAAAATAGGCTTGGAATAAACCCCAACTGTCAAGTGAGGTCTTGTAAGCACCATGATCTCAGTTTCTAGTAGAATTCTGTATCTGCTTTAAACCCATTTCCATATAAAAACTTGTTTGGGGCCTATTGGCAGCTTCCCATTTGGTCTGTACACATGTTTAGATATGAAATAGCTTACTCCCAAGGGCTACACTGACTCATTGTCCTCCATGAAGCAGCTATACTGTATCCTTAGCAGCCAGCCCCACAGCATCCCTGGCTGCTATTACTCACCATGGGCATAACTGATGGGAGCAGCTTTCAGAAGCTCGTCTGAAGGTTGCTAAAACAGTGATTCTCAACCTATGGATCTTGACCCCTTTGGGAGTCAGATGACACTTTCACAGTGGTCGCCTATGACCATTGAAAACCTATTTACATGATGATTCCTAAAAGTAGCGACATTTCAGTTATAAAGTAGCAACAAAATTAGTTTTATGCATGGGGGTCAGCACTACCTGAGGAACTGTTTAAAGGGTCATGGCATTAAAGGCTGAGAACACTGAGCTAAAAATTAATTCCACCTCCAGGAGTCCTTTCCAGGAATTCTGAATATAAACTATGTTTGTAAATAATGGTTGCTTCTTTATTAGTCTTGATAAGTGCCATGCTCTAAAGGAATAGAGAGAACTATGATGACTAATTTAAAGTATCCCTTCTTCTGTCAAGGTCTTTGGTCTAAATCATTGAATTTGTAGGCCCAAATGGGTATGGTTCTAGATGGTTTGGTATGTCCTTAACCCATGTGCTAACACTGTAACATATTCCTGCTTCTCCTAGGGTTAGTATACCATCAATGTAGAGTATTTTTGTTTCTAGTAGTGTTGATATGTCTCTAACTCACCTACTATGGAATAACCATGTTTTATTTTTCTGATCTCCTTGAAAAGAGTTTTATGCCTGTATGCTGTAGACAGAATTGCTAGCTGGCTATGTCACATATCAGGCTAACAATGAATCAAACAAAGGGGATAAACAGCAGGATAAGCAGGTAGCTAAGACCCTTGCCTTGGTGGAGTTAGTCAAACAGAAACGAGTACTCAAGGGCTGAGTGTATATAGCTCAGCATGCACTCTTCAATCCAACTACTGCAATAGAAACAAAACAACAATCAAATATGCAAATAAAATTATCTATCCAGCTAAGCACTGGGAACACGATAAACAAAGAACAGTGCTAAAATGGGCCAGCTAACTGACTGTAGATCTGTCAGGGTAGCCTTCTACAGAAGTTTTAATTAATGCAWATCCTGAAATAGGAAAGAAAGAAAGAAAAAGGAAGGGAAAGATGTAATTTGTGCTTTCAGGACCTTCTTGGGCCTGTATGTATATGCTATTTCTATTTGATGATGGATTGCTTCAATACATGTCCAACTTTATGAGTAGGTGGATCAGAAAACATCTGGCTACTGATGGGCAGCTTATCTCTCTATTTTGTGGCCTATTGACAAAACTTCAGTTTCCATTGAGGCCCAATAGCAAGCCAAGAGGAGTTTCTCAAAGAAAGAATAGTTGTGTGCAGATTATAATAGAGCTTTGCTCTAAAATTTCAAAGGTCTCTTCTGTGATTCACTTGTAGTGGTTTGCCAAAGGCTCCCAGTTGCCACCAAGTATGTTACTGACACCTGAAGTTCTATCAGGTCTACTGGATCATATGGTCTATGTGTTTGAGCAGACTGCACAATTGCCAGTAACTCTTAAAAGAACTGACTTCTGTTCCAGGCTCCACACAAAGCTAGCAGTTTTCTATGTCACTTGGTCTATGGGTTGGAATAACACACCCAACTAAGGAATGTACTGTCTCCAGAATCCAAAAAGGTCCACTAAGCATTGTGCTTCTTTATTGGCAGTAGGAAGAACACGGTGCAAAAACTTATTTGTCGCCATCTCTGCATGCCCCACACCACTGGACTCCTAAGAATTTCACTGAGGTTGAACGCCTTTGAATTTTACTTGGATTTATTTCAGATCTGTCTTAGTTACAGTTCAATTGCTATGAAGACATACAATAACAAAGGCACCTCTTATGAAATAAACTACTTAATTAGTGGCTTGCTTATAGTTTCAGAGGCATTATCATGTCAATAAGCCCTGAGACACATATGATGATGAAGGAGAAGTAGCTGTGAGCTATATCCTAATCCATAGGAGAGAAAGGAGAGGGAGGGGGACCTAGTGAGGAGAGAAATTTAGAAGGTGAGAGAGGGAGAAAGGGAGGAAGGAAGAGAGAGAGAGAGGTGGGGAAGGGGAAGTGGAGGAGGAGAGGGATAGGGGAAGAGGGAGAGGGGGAGAGGAGAGGGAAAGAGAGACAATTCAATACTGGGCCTGGCATAGACTTTTGAAACCTCAAAACCTAGTCCCTTCAACAAAGCGTCACAGCTCCTACAACAAGATCACCCCTCCTAAGCCTTTCAAACAGACCCTTCTCTGGTGACTAAGTATTTAACTCTATGAGCCTATGGGGACATTATCATTCAAACCACCACAGTCTTAGTTTGGGTTTCTATTGCTGTGGAGAGACACCATGACCATAGCAACTCTTATAAAGAATACATTTAACTGGGTCTGGTTTTCAGTTTTAGAAGTTTAGTCCATCATCTTGATAGGAAGTATGTCCCTATGAAGGTAGAAATGATGCAGGAGAAGGAGATGAAAGTTCAACATCTAGATGGGCAGGCAGCAGGAAGAAAGACTTGCAGTTTATTTCCTCCAACTATGCCACAAGGACTACAACTATTAGGCCACACCTCCTAAGAGTGCTGCTCCCTGTGAGCCTATTGGAGTTAATTTCTATTCCAAGAACCACAAACATAGTTTATAGGCTTATAATCATATCATAATGCAAAATGCATTTGGTCCACTTCAAAAGTCTCCATTGTCTATAAGTTTCAACACTGTTTAAATGTCCAAACTTTAAAGTCTCTTCTGAGACTCATGACAATCTCTTAACTGTTATCCCTTGCAAAACCAAAACTATATTGCACACTTATGGCAAAGGCAATGTAGTACCATTCCAAATGGGAACATAGTGAAAAAACACTAGACTGAAGCAAGACCAAAACCCAGCTTAGCAAACTCCAAATTCTGCATCTCCATGTCTAATCCCAATGTGCTCTCCATATCTCCAATTACTGTTGACTGCATGTGATGAACATCATAAAACATAATTTTAGACGTGTAAAAATAGTTTATTCAGGAAGCCCTACACCCAAGGAGTCACCTCATAACCAGAACCCAGTGACATCATTTACTTGACATAACCAGTCATACAACTACATAAGCAGAGAATTCCATGATACCCACTTGACAGTATATAAGTGAAGAACAAGAGTAATGTATTGTTTTAAATCTTCAGTGCTGCTGGAGAGATTCCACCTTGCTCTGCCCTGTGGTTGGAGAATCTGTCAGGATCACACCAGGTCTCCCATAGCTCAGACATGTCAAACATTTTGGAGTCTCCACACAATCCAAGCTTCCTCTTCATAGCTTTACGCAATGGCTTCTCTGAGACTTCATGCATGGACACCCCTGACACAAGCCTGGCTTCAGATTTTCTTAGCCTCAGAGAGAGATTCCATAACCCCTTCCTTGTAACCTTGACTCTAAAGCTAGAATCATATGGCAAAAGCTGCCAAGTTCCACTGTTTGATGGGGATGGAACTTGACTCCCCCAGATTTGCACCAGATCTCTGCTGTTGATGGTTCCCTTTGCCGTTTAAGTTGAGCTGTCCTGGAACTCACCAGGCCAGCAGCAAACTCAGACATCTGTTTGCCTCCACCTGAGTTCTAAGATCAAAGATCTGTGTCAAGCTTGGCACTAAGCTTTCTTTAATTCTTTTTCTTTTTCTTTTTTTTTAAATTTTTATTTTCTATATTCTTTGTTTACATTCCAAATGCTTTCCCCTTTCCCAATTCCCCCCTCCCCATAAGTCCCATAAGCCCTCTTCCCTCCGCCCGTTCCCCAATCACCTCCCTCCCCTTTCTCTATCCTGGTACTCCCCTACAATGCTGGATCAAGCCTTTCCAGGACCAGGGCCCTCTCCTTCCTTCTTCTTGGGAATGATTTGATATGTTAATTGTGTTTTGAGTATTCAGAGCTTCTGGGCTAATTAATATACACTTATCAGTGACTGCATTCCATGTATATTCTTTTGTGATTGGGTTACCTCACTTAGGTTGATATTTTGCAGTTCCAACCATTTGCCTAAGAATTTCATGAATTTATTTTTTTAATTGCTGAGTAGTATTCCATTGTGTAAATATACCACATTTTCTGTATCCATTCCTCCATTGAGGGACATCTGGGTTCTTTCCAGCTTCTGGCTATTATAAATAAGGCTGCTATAAACATAGTGGAGCATGTGTCCTTATTGCATGCCGGGAAATCCTCTGGGTACATGCCCAGGAGTGGTATAACAAGGTCCTCTGGTAGTATCATGCCCAGTTTTCTGAGGAACTTCCAGACTGATTTTCACAGTGGTTGTACCAGCTTGCAACCCCACCAGCAGTGGAGGAATGTTCCTCTTTCTCCACATCCTCGCCAATACCTACAGTCTCCTAAGTTTTTAATCTTAGCCATTCTGACTGGTGTGAGGTAAAATCTCAGGGTTGATTTTATTTGCATTTCCCTAATGATTAATGATGTTGAACATTTCTTAAGGTGCTTCTCAGCCATTTGAAATTCTTCAGGTGAAAATTCTTTGTTTAGCTTTGTACCCCATTTTTAATAGGGTTATTTGGCTCTCTGGAGTTTAACCTCTTGAGTTCTTTGTATATATTGGATATTAGTCCTCTGTCAGATGTAGGCTTGTTGAAGATCTGGGTCTTGTCCTGAGGTTACCATTACTTTTATTCCATTTAGCACCACTCTTTTCTTTAAATTTTTTATCTACTTGAACACAGGACTTGGCTCTAACAAAACATTTCCTGGTACTATTTTCTCTTCAAACTGTACATGTGTATCTTTCCTTGTTCTGCCTTCCCTTTTTGATTATAGGTCTGCCTAAGTGTGTCCACTAATAAGCAAATGACACAGTCAATAGACTATCTTGAAATGTCCTCTGCCAAGGCAATTAATCCAAAACTCTTCAATTAGCCTCAGGCAGATTTTTAGGACAAGGGCAAAAATCAGCAACTTTCTTAGCCAAAATATCACAATAATGTCTCTAGATCACTCATTAATATTCTTCCTTTCTGAAAGTTGTTGAGGTCGACCCAGAGTTCAAATTGCCCTCAGCACTGTTTTCCATGCTTCTACTAGGATGGCCCTAAGCTGCATTTTAAGTGACCAATAACTTTTCTAGTCCTAAGTCCTAGATTCTTCCATATTCCTCCAACAAACAGCATGGTCAGGCATGTCAAAGAAATACCCCAACTCCAGGTACCAACTTCTTTCTTAGGCACTATTTTATTTCTGTGAAGAGAAACAATGAGTATGGCAGCTCTTATAAAAGAAAGCACTTAATTGAAGGCTCAAGCTCAGTTTCAGCAAGTTAATACATTATCATTATGGTGGAAATATGGTGCCATTCATGATACTGGAGCAGTAGCTGAGAGCTACATCCTGATCCACAGGGGTGAAGGGAATGCTAGGACTGGCATGGGCTTTTGAAACTTAAAAGCCAACCCCTAATGACATACTTCCTTCTAACAAGGCCACAGGAATACAACAAGGCCATACTTTCTAAGCCTTTCAAACAGTTCTACAACCTGATGACCAAGCATTAAATATATGAGCCTGCAGGGTGAAGGTGAGCATTCCCATCCAGACCTCCAAACTATTCTCTCATGTGCATATGTGTTAACAACAATTCTCAAATGGTTGCTATTTCCTGCTCCCTTGCTCCAGTCAGCATAATATTGTCAATATACTGCATCAATGTAATATTTGGCAGAAGACACCAATGATCAAGATTCCTTATAAATAAGTTATCTCACAGGATCAGAAAGTTAATATGTCCTTGAGGTAAAAATGTAAAAGTATGATTGCCTTCTAGTCAGCCCCTCCCTTGAGGGAATAATTGAAGGTCAGCCCCAATGTGCCAGAAAATAAACCTCTTGCTTTTGCATTGATCTGGGTCTTGGTGTCCCACTTCGGGGGGGGGGGGGTGAGAGGGCAGGGGCATCTCAAAGTAAATCCCACTGACCTAAGGGTGGGGGGGGGCAAGAGTGTTACATTTGGGGGCTCATCTGGGACTCTGGGAGAACTCCACCCTCCAACTGACCACCGACTAGACTGATCAGAGGGAAAAAGACCAAACTAGGCAACAGGCACCAACTGGTAAGCGTTTGTCAGTGTTTATCTCGCTTGTCTTTTGCTTTCACTTTTGGATCGAGAGTACCGTGTTGGTCTGGTAAAGTCTATTGCAACAGGCAGATGTGCCTTAATGCCATGACTGTGGTTAGTTTGGAGGATGCTTTAGGCCCCGCCCCCCAAAGAGAGTCAAGAGGACTCTGCTCATTTTGGAAACAGCAAGACAATACTGGAGGGAGCCTAGAGTCTTGCTATAACCTGGTTTCTGTGCCCTTGGAAGGGGCAAACTACCTGAAACTGTACCCATGGAAGGGGTAAACTGTTTGTTGGTTGTCTTTCTTTGTGTTTGTTGATGTTAGTTATCTCATTGTGTGTTCTTGGATTTGGACTGATGACATTTTTGGACATTTGGACTGAATCTACCCCATTAAACATCCTACTTAACCTATGGAGGAGCAAACTTGTCAGTAGTAGAAAAGAAGGGAAAGTTAGTTATTTTTTGCTTTTCTGAATGGCCCACCTTCAGAGTAGGGTGGCCTCCCATAGGGACCTTTTACTTGGAAGTGATCAAAGCAGTAGAAGAAAAAGTCTTTAGGCCAGGATCCCTTGGGAACCCATACCAAGTGCCCTATGTAGTTACAGGGAAGAATCTAATGGAGGACCACTCCCTCCCCTTCATGGATAAAAGCCTTTCTTTCCCTAAGATCCACCTCACAGGTTCTGGCAATCAGAAAAAAGTAAACATGGGAGGAGGGATCAGAACCTGAGGAGAAGTCGATCTTCCAAGACCCTTCAACAGTGGACCTGCTACTCCAAGACCCTCCTCCTCCATATTCCCCTCCCCTTGGCCCCATGGCCCCACCAGCACCAGCACTGACTCCAGGATCCTCAGCCCATATGGGACTGGGGCCATTGTGTCTCCCTTTTCTGGAGCAAGGAGCAGGATGAGACCCCCAATTTCCTGGTCCCACCATGGGGACTTGAAGTCTGAGAGCCACCTCCCCTCCCCTGATACCACAGTGGCTCTCCCACTGAGGGCATATGGGCCTCTAGAAAAGGGCAATTAGGCTATGCAACATTGGCCCTTCTCTTCAGCCAACTTGTACAACTGGAAGGCCCAACACTGCCCCCCAGCCGACTTTCAGATAACCCCAAGAAGCAATTAATCTCTTTGAGATTTTCATATTTATTCATCACCACCTGGGATGATATCCAACAGCTCATGAGAGTGCGCTTCATGACTGAATAGTGAGAGAGGAATAATGTGAGAAACCAGAAAGACTGCCCCCCTCAGACATGGGATTAACCAGGCTGTCACAGACAGCAGGATTCACCTGAATAGACCTGACTGAGACTGTATAGAGAAGAAGGTAAGGGGCACCTGAAGGTCTACTGCCAGGCTCCATGGCAGGTCTCAAGGGGGTCACATGATGATCCACAAATTTGATCAAGATATATAAGGTTAGACAGGGATCAGATGAGTCACCTGCTGCCTTTCTAGTGTGACTCATGGAGACATTCAGTCAGTGTACACTCTATGACCCCAGCAGCAAGGAGCCTAAAGCTACTGTGACTATGGCTTTTATAGACCAGGCTAAAATAGATATTAGGGAAAATCTTCAGAGGCTAGAGGGATGACAGGAAAAGTCGTTGAGGGATTTACTGTAGAAAGTCTACTATAACAGAGAGAGAGAGAGGAGGAAAAGGAACAGAGAAAGAGAAAAAGAAAATGAAAGGGAAATGAAAGAAAAAAAGAAAAGCACCAGGGAAGCAGTTTAAAGAGAATCTTGGCTACAGTAGTTAGGGAAAGCAGAGAAGAGACTCCAACCAAAGATAGACATAAAATCTCTTGAAAAGGACCTTTGTGCATATTGCAAGGAGAGGGGCCACTGGGCCTGAGAGTGCCCCAACAAATTGAAGCTGGGGGCAGAAATTCCCAGGCCTTGGGAAAAAAAAGCACCCCCAAATGGTGAAGGTGTTAGCCCTGGGGGAAGATAGCTACTAGGGAAATCAAGGTTTGTACCCCCTACCTGAAACCAGGATAACTCTGAGAGTGGATGGGAAATCCATTCAATTCTTGGTGGACCCAAGGACTCAACACTCTGTCCTCCTCCAATGTCCCAGTTCCCAAGAAAAAATCTTGGGTCCAGGGAGCCACTGGCACCAAAATGTATTCATGGACTATCCAAAGAACAGTGGACCTAGGAATGGGCAGGTTATCCCATTCATTTATGGTCATCCCAGACTGTCCCTACCCTCTGTTGGGGCAAGACTTACTCTCCAAGATGGGGGTCCAGATACACTTCCTGCCTGGCCGACCAGAACTAACCTGCCCAAGAAGAGAGACCATGGATGGAGGAAAGTCCTTTCCAACTGACCCCTGCTGGGAGCTGAGGCTACCTGTTTTATAGACAGGAGCAGTTTTCTCTATGCTGGTCAGAGATGAGTGGGTGCTGCTGCTGTGGATGGCACAAATGTCATCTGGGTGGAACCTCTATCCTGGACACATCAGGGTAGAAAGCAGATCTAATTGTCCTTACCAAATCCTTGGAACTTGGGACTGGCAAGAAAATTAACATCAACACAGAGAGCAGGTATGCCTTTGCCACAGCCCAAGTCCACAGGGCTATATACCAAGAGAAAGGACTGCTCACAACAGAGGGAAAAGAAATAAAATCAACAGGAAATCTTGGATCTCTTGGATGCCCTGATGAAGCCAGCAACTGTGAGTATTATTCATTGCCCAGGACATCAGAAGAGAAGAAACTCAGTGGTCCAAGGCAATAACCAGGCAGATCAAGTGGTTTGAGAAGTGGCTATGCAGGAGCCTATCATGGTTAATAGACTGCAAGAGGCACCAGCTGGGAAATGAGACTGGATTAAGGGATGGTCTCACTTAGAATATACTGAAGATGAAAGGACTCAAATTGCTGGCCACCCTACCAACTACTACCTAAAGAAGGAAGGACAATGGCACACACTATACTCCCCAGAAAGTAAGCAAAAGACATACTAGGCCAAATGCACAGATGAATGTAGTTAGGGGATAAAAAAAAACTTGTCCAAGCAGTTAAGGAATCTAAAGTATATATAATGGGCTAGAGAGATAGTAGAACAGTGTAAGGWATGCCAGCAAATGAATGTTTATATGGCCAATAGTAAATGGCAGAAACACCTAGGGAGAACAACTTGGAGTATATTGGGAGGTCAATTTTAGGCCAGGAAAAAGTGGTTACAAATACCTTCTAGTATTTGTAGATACTTTCTCTGGATGGATTGAGGCTTTCCCCACCAAGCAGGAAACTGCTACCATGGTAGCTAAGAAGATATTAGAGGAAGTTTTCCCGAGGTTCAGAGTGCCCAAGGTAATTGGATTGGACAATGGTCCTGCTTTTGTCTCTAAGGTAAATCAGGGACTGGCAGAGACACTGGGAACTAATTGGAAGCTCCACTGTGCATACCGTTCCCAGAGCTCAGGGCAGGTAGAGAGAATGAACAGAACCTAGAGAGAGACCTTAACTAAAATTATCCTTGGAGACTAGCGCTAACTGGGTGGTGCTCCCTATTCTGAGCCTGGATCACCCCCTACCATTTTAACCTGATCCCTTTTGAGATCCTGTATGGGACTCCCACTCCCTTGACCCCAGCTCTTGACACACAACCCCAGAGTGACTTTTCCAGCTAACAAGGATCTTATGGCTCAATTGCAAGCTTTCCAGATCAGCCAACAGGAATTGTGGCCTAAATTTAGTGCCCTGTATAATACAGGTACCCCAGAGGTACCACAAGAGTAACAAGTTGGAGATTGGGTATATTTTAAGAGGCATCATGGAACAAAGTGGTGTTGTTGACCATCCCAACCGCCATTAAAGTGGATGGAGTAACTGCCTGAATTCAAGTAACTCACATCAGACCAACACCTGGATCCGATGCCAACTAGATAGCAGTCAGACACCCAAGCAACCCCCTTCTGCAAGGTCAGAGAAACCATGAGATGGTTATGGTGTACCAGAGTGACTTGGCAGGTGCTCTCAGTCACTGGGCACATGGCTTGGTCCACTACAGAAGAACACCTGAATTGTATCTGGTGGCCAGACCTTGTCTTTGATCTCTGTGATTTATCCATGGGCCTTGACTCCTAGGTGTCCCAGTTCTAGAGACATGGGGAGAGGGGAGGAAATGCCTGAATCTGGGAGACAAGGAACTTGTGAATCTAAATCATGTCCCAAAAGTGGCCTTGGAGGGTAGGGCTCAGGGTGCAGACACCCAAAGTTGAGGAGTGTCCTGGGAGAAACCCCCATATATGTGTGCCCCCAAGATGGGAGAAGCCAGCAGCAGGCCCATCAGTGTTAGGGGGCCAACCACTTTTTCTGTGCTACCTGGGGGTGTAAAACATTGGGAAACACATACTGGAGACCATTCAAGAGGGGAGGGTAGTTAAAGGTTCAATGGCCAAGGTAAGAGAAGGGCTAGCCAAGTGGAAAAGAAAAAGAGAACAGAGTCAGGGGTGGTTCAAGTCTTAGTTTAACTCCTCCCCTTGGTTAACCATCCTCATATCCACCTTATTAGGACCCCTAATTGTTCTCCTGCTCTTTGTTGACCTTTGGACTCTGAATATTGAACAAACTTACACTCTCCATAAAAGAGACAATAGAAGTGCATCTGATGGTCCTGTGCCAACAATATGAGACCCGGAGGACAGGACCTGAAGAATATGAGTTCATTACCCAAAACCCCTGAGCATAGCTCCAGGATTGGAGCTTGTAGTAGAAAGGGGGGATAAGGGCCCCTAAAGGGTTTTCCAGTCCTACAYCCTCCTTACAGCTTCCCTCTCCTGCCTGGAGTCAAGGCTAGACCAAGTTCCATTCTCCAACCACAGGAACATTCTTTAGTGAAAAATTCTCAGAATGTCCTGACTGATAGTTACCTGACCCTCTGGAAAGTCTCAGGTAGAGTTCAAATTCATGTCATACTTGCTAGCCAATAGATTTAAAGGTCCATATGCTTAACCAATAAGTTTAAACTGCAACCTTACTGATATAATTAGTGCCCCTAACAATTATAAAACAGCTTGTAATAGCCATTTGGGGTTGCCTTCTAGTCAGTCCCCCTTGAAGGACTAATTGAAAGTCGAGCCCAATGTGCCAGAAAATAAGCCTCTTGCTTTTGTATCAAAAAAGAAAAATGTAAAAGTATACTGCTAGCCTGGTGAACTAAAAGCAAATTGTTTCTGGTGGTCCTTATAGGCAAAGACTGAGAAGAAGGCATTTGCTACGTCAATAGCTACATACTATGCACTAGGAGATATATTAACCTGCTCAAGAAAGGACACCACATCTGGAATTGCATTTTAAGTAGAAGTCACTACTTGATTGAATTTTTAATAATTTATGTCATTCTCCATGATCCGTTTGTCTTCTGCACTAGCCAGATAGGAGAGTTACAGGAAGACGTGCTGGGAACCTCCATCCCTGCGACTTGCAGTCCTTGATGGTAGCGCTAATCCCTGATATTCCTCCAGCGATGTGATACTGGTTTTCATTCACTACAGTTTTGGCAGATGTAACTCTAAAGGCTTCCATTTAGCCTTTCCAACCATAATATCACTTATCCCAAAAGTCACAGAATAAATGTAAGAATTCTGATAACTTCTAAGTATATCTATTCCAATTATTTATCCTGGCACTGAGTAAATAACCAAAGGATGAGTTTGGGGACACACTAGACCTATCATAATTCTGACTTCAGCCAAAACCCCATTATCACCTGACCTACATAAATCCCTATTTTAAGGGGAGGACCACAATGAATTTTTATATCTCCTGGAATCAATGTCAATTTGGAAGCAATATCCAATAGACCCTGGAATGTCTAATAATTTCCCATCTCTCCAGTGTACAGTTACCCTTGTAAAAGGCCATATGTTTCTCTGGGAGAAAAGCTAACAGTAATTATGACAAGGTTCTTCATTAGAGAGCCTGGTGATAACTTTATTCAACCAGTTCTAGGTTGAATCTAGATTTGATTCGGGTAAAATCTGCAAATTTACCCAAATCAGGAAATTTATTCACAAATCAAATCAAGGTCCTCTTTTGCCATGATCTAATATCCTATGCTTCATTTGTTTGAGAATTTGTTGAATATATATGTATATATACATATACATCATGCTTATTAGCTATTTCATGCCTAGAAATAGCATGATTGATAAGCCAATACCAAAGGTCATACAAGTAATGACACCATAAAATTCACTTGCCTGTGCTAACCATTACAAGTTAGGGCTGTACAGATATTGCTTTGTCTATGCTGCCCACTACAATATCTATGCTCACCTTGCCTTCAGTGATTAAGTGCTGCCACGTAGTTCCTGCTGTCCTGGGGTCCGGTTAATCCAATTACATTTAATTCATCTAAATGAGAAGCAGCATCTCCAACACTAATGTCTGCATACAAAAAGGAGGGTGTTATAATGAAGCTCATCAATGTGCTGATGCCCTCCTCACAATTTTGAGTCTTATAAGATTAATGAACAACATGTCTTCTGGACCTGTTGAGAATTAGGTTTTACACAGTGTACCCACACTGCAATTTTCCTGAGCCTTGAAAATCTCTTCAGCAACTTGAATTTAAGTCATCTGCAACTTCTTTTCTGTAGGCCATCTTTTGACAAATGCTTCAGCCAACTATTCAAATAAACTTCTGACACCTTTCTTAACTCCAAACTTCCATATTAACCCTAGAATCTCCACTCAGAGTGTTCATATAAGTAAATTCAGCCTGATCCATTTTTTCCTTCCACCATCATCCAACACTCTTTAATTCTATCCATTTCCACACACATTTTCCAGACGTCTATTGTTCTATAACCACTTGTGGTACCAAAATTTACATCTGTCAGGGTTCTCCAGAGGAATAGAATTTATAGAATGACTTGGACTTTATAGCTTCTAGAACTGAGAGAAAATAAATTTCAATTGCTTTAAAGTTATTGAGTATTAGTACCCTTTTATAACTGCATAAAAATGCTAATACATCTAATTTTGTAAAAGTTCATTTGCCATTAAGTTGTACTGTTTGACATCCCTTGCCTGTGCTTTGGAAACTACCATATCCTATGCTAATCCATGTAGTACCTAAACAAGACTTTATCTATTTTGAGTGTTGTTGGTGTACAGATAAATTGGCCCAAGTTCTCTGCAGAAGTTTATTTTTAAGACAGTGAGTTGGCATATAAAATGGAGATTTTGTGGAGTATTTGCTTTGTAAATTAGCTCTTGGCAACAAGTGTAATATTTTTGCATCACCCAAGAATGTCAAAACAGCTTCCACTCCTTCAAACTCAACCCTCTTGAGATTCTCATAAAGAAAATGACAATAAAAGCCACACAACAAAGGTTCCACCAAATGGCCACAATTTCCTAAGTGACAGCTTTTCTTCTCATGCCAAGAGAACAGTCACAGTGGATATTTTGGAAGTTCATTTTGGAAATAATGCTGGTTTCCTAGTCTGTTCATTAAAGCATAGAGAAATGCTGTAACAGCCCCTGTGTGGGGCTCAAACCCTGCTTTATGAAGTAGAACAGCTGTGTTGGCATTACAGCCGGCAGCATTGCAATGGTTGGGTGTGTGATTTACTAAAGATGAAGCCAAGGGGCTGAACCCTTGGGTACTATAACTTGTAACTAACACCAGAAAGGGAAGCACGTGTTTTGGTAGGGACTCCAGTCCACACAGACTAAAGGTTTGCATAAGGAAAGCAATATCTTTGAGTAAGTGGCTTGGAGGGGCAAGGTCTTTTGAAAAAGACATTGTAGTTTTTTAAACTTTGTGATTTTAAAGTTTGCATTTAATTTCACAGGAATGCACAGGTTTGCCTACATGTATGTATGTGTACCACATACATCAGATCTCCTGGAACTGGAGTTTTGAATCGTTGTGAACCACCATGTAGGTGCTGGGAGCAACAAGTGCTCTAAACTCTTGAGCCATTTTTCCAGCATAGCCCCTAACTTTCCTTGGGTTTGAGGGAAAAGAATTCTTAATTCCTACTGCTATAAAGCAACACAATGCGCAAACCAGTGGAGATGGTAGTGAGTACTCAATAGTAACTGACATGCCCAGGCCCAATGTCTGAGATGGACTAAATTGCTTCTTCTATTCATACAATCATACCCTAATTCTAATTGTGACTGTATTTGGAGATGGAGTTTTTGAAGAAGTTATTAAGATCAACTATTATTCTTGGTTTATAGATACAAATACTCGGGTAGACTAGGTAAATTGATTATTAAGGGTAAGAATCAACACTGGTCTTTACTTTTGAATATGATGAACCATCATTTTTACCAAAATGAGACCAAAAGAGAAATACTTGTTTTGTTTTTCTCAAATAGTTTATTTTCAGTAATGGCAGGTGTTAGATGTAGTATTTTGCCTTCCATGTATCATGATCACCCATAAAGCCACCTAGCATATAGTAGGTCTTTAAACTTGATTGAATACAGAACATGGACGCACTAAGAATAAATCAGTGAGGTGGATCAAAACCAATTTATTTTATTTTACTTGAGGTTTGTGTTGCTCAAGAAGAGAATTTGGCTGCATATCATGGGGTAATTGACTAAATGCTCTAATGTAGAATTGAGATTCTCAGGCAGTTCTTAATGGACAAAAGATACAGAAAGATTACCTGATGCTATGTAGGCTAGTAGATAGGAAAGTGACCATCTTTCTAAGGAAGAAATCTAATCACTGGCAGCAATAGACATGGGGTCCCTGGATGAATGGAGTTGCTGGTACAGAAAACTTTTGGCCGTGGTCCTGACCTATTTTCTTTCTGATGACTGATGCTAGAAGACCCTGAATCCTTAGCAAGATAAGATACTACATGAGATACTGGTAAGATACAACAGAAGTTGCTGTTACAGTTGTTCCTTTGGGAAGAAATGGCCATTCCCTGAGTGAGGTTTACAGTTTCATCTTCCTAGGAAGAAATGTTTGCTAAGCCAAAGGCATTTGGAAATCCTTTTGTTTCTTGGGAATACTAGCACTAAGGAGACAAATGATATTTTTCTGTATTTCAGACAATGGCTAAAGATGACAGTATCTAGTTACAATCTTCTTGTATACATGTTAAGCTTCAAGGCTTACTCTGCTGAGATCTCTATTTTTGCTTTTAATCATAGATTGAGAACCACTGCCCTATTTTGTCATAAAAGGGGACTGCTAAGAATTGTTACATACTAAGAAAAACTTTATTAATTTTTAAAAAGCAATCTATTCCTATATGCTTTTGTTGGCTAGAACTCACTATGTAGACAAGGATAGCCTAAAACTCGCTGAGATATGTCTGGTTTTGTCTCTTTAGTGCAGAGATTAAAAGTGTATGCCATCACATCTAGTACAAAGAGCAACTGTTAAAAGAGATTTCTGGTTCTAGGAAATGAAAACCCAGATAAATTTTGAATGTTGATTCTGTCTTACTTTGGTGTGTTTTTATGTGTCCCTGTGTATCTTTAAGTCAGAGAAACCTATAGCTTAAGTGTGAGCTTTAAATCCCCTAAGATAATACATCTACATGTCTCTAATAAAATAGTAAGAGCCACCTTACAGAATTAAAATCCAGTGTGAGTTTTTAGGGATTAGTCTCTTAAATGTAGATGCATTTCTTTCCTTACTCATCTCTGCCCATCAGAAATCTCTTTATCCTTTCAGTGTCTCACAAATGACACTTGTAAGACAAGTGAGTTATCAGCTGCTGTATCCGGAAGGGAATGAGTGGAGACAGTGTCCGATCCACTTGCTTTACAAATGAGGAAAATCAGATCAGCTGATTTTTCCAGGATCATCTACCTGTAAGTGACAGGCTCAGGACTAAAGACCAGTCGTGATTCCCAGGAAATCCTGAATTTGTTTCTAAGTTTACAATGTAGTAATCACTTCCATCATTTGAATTGACATCTGCCTAAACACTGCATGGTTCAACTTCATCGCAATATGGGGTTGTAATTGTCGAGAGCATTGTCTGTTACTCCAACCCATATTTGGTGGGAAACCACTTCTAAATCAAGTCAGCACAATGATTTTTTTTAGGGCCTGTCAAGTTTCAGAAATAATGAGTTCCATACAGTGGGCTCTTTCAGGGTAGGGTATTGTAGTCAGGAATCATTCTTGCTAATATCTTCTGAGCTAAAGGGCTATGTCTGGCATGTTTTATTATAAAATTCACTCATACCAGTTCTACAGAAGCACATACCAACTGAAAGAGGGATAAGAGGGGTTTGCAGAGCTGTTTTTGTGTGTTTAACTGAGTGTGGGATAGTGCACTGAGATTTGAGAGTGTATTGATGTAAAAGCCTCATTGGTATGTAAACCCTCCAGCCCGAGGTCCTTTTCTTGTTCCTTTTCTCATTATGCCCCTCTGTGCTGCAAACCCATGCCACAATAAAGGGATGTACATTCGCCGAAAAATATCAAAAGGCTGTCTGTTAATTTGATGCATTAACTCTGAAGCTGTTGAAAATAAAGTAGAAACTCAGACCTGTTCAAACTCTTCTATGGCAAGAGTCACACCCACCAGGCTGCACATGCATCCCTGCTCTGTCCTAAACACTTGTGTTTCTGTCTTTGTTATCTTTGCCATTTTTCTTGATCCTTGATCGGAGACACCGACTGGATGAAGGTCATGTCCCTGTTCTCAAACAAGCATATGAACCTGGGGACATTTGCTTGATTGTGTTTACCATTTCACTGAGTTTAATCACCTCCAGAGTCCACTGGGAGGTCCTAAGGTAGCAAATCTTGTTACTATGCTGATTTTCTTTTTCCTTAGGACTTGCAGACTACAAGGAGAACATTTTTATTTCTTACTTGAAATTTTAAATCATGAACACTGATAGCTACCTAATGATGGTCCAATATGCATGAGTTGATCATGAAATATCTCCCACATTTTCATGATGGAGTGTTCTTTATATTAGCTCCCACTATCCCTTTGTCAGGAGACCTTCCAGCCCGATTTTTGTCATAGCTATATCTTTCTTGAGGAGGTTTCCTCACAAAAGCTTTGCTTGCATGAGTCCTTTTACATTTCCATCCATTCAACCTCTAAGGACCTGAAGTTAGTAACAAGAACAATCAAAGTCTTTGCAAGGCTGATAGCAAATGATTAATCATTTGAAGAACAAATAGATATTAGGTGTAAGAGGTCGGGGTGGGGGAGGATATAGGGAAAGGAAATATAATGAAAAGATTTGGAACTAGAGTGTAATGGAGATTAACATTGTGTAAAGAATATCAAATGAAATATGCATACTGTGAACAGCAATTGATAAGGCAGTATTTGTTCAGTTCCTATGTATTTTGTGACACAGATGTCTAAAGCTGGGTACTACTGACCTAATACTCATGAGGAGGCATGATCATGTAATTTTTCCTAATGGAATGGTCACAGTAGGAGCAACATATGCAAAGGCCATTTATTGAGTGATGTTTGCATTGAAGGTGATAAAAATGGGGTGCTTTAACCTCTCCACTCCTCTCACTTTGGCATTATTTGACTTTGCTCCCAGCTTCTAATGGGAGACCCACCCTTTTGTTTCAGTTTACCTCTTTGTGCTGTTCTTCTATGCCTTGTTTCAATGAAAGGTAGGCTTTTATATATCAGTGTGTATGCCCAAACATTCAGATATCTGTCTACACTTGTATAAGTACAGAAATAGTTGTCTGTAAATAGGAAAGAGTCTGAAGTTGTTTTGCTAAAACATTGGCTGTATTTCCCCAGGGAAATGAGGTTAGAAGTGAGTGATGGAAAGAACCGAGCCACATTTTTCTCTGTAAGTTTCTGTGTTGTTTTAATGCTATATCATAAGCACATAGTGTAATTAAGGGGAAAGACTAAATTTAACATACCACCAAATAACACAGAACACTTTCTCTTTTCCTTTTGCAGGTATGAAGAGCAACAACAATGATGCCTCAAGAGAAATTTCAGAATGAGTATTTACTTAAAAAGAAAAAAAATCACACAGTGATGCATCATACCCTGGACTTGCCCTGGTTTCAGTAGCTCTGGCTTGTTTCAGTGTGATAGCTCCAGGCCCCTAGACCATCCCATAGCATCAAGCCATCACTGCCATGTTCCTTGTTCTCCACAGAGTTGGGGCATTTGTAGCTAATGCTCTGAGTTTCCTATTTTCTCTCCTCTTTTCCATCCTGTCACCAGGGTACAAGGAAAACAGGACAACTTTTAAACAAGAAGACTTTTTTTTAAGCTCATCGAGCCCTAGCCTTTCTTTCCTGTGACAGCATAGCCCAAATTAAATATAAGTTCTTGGTGGGATGGGTACTGCCTAGCAGCACAGGGTGTGACAGCATGCAAGCAGTATGGTATAACATAACCACATAATCAGTTTGGAATTTAAAAGGCTCACTCAACAGTTCTTTGGCTATGATCCACTTCCAGGTAAGATGTGGCACGGAATGAAACAATGACGTGTGCACAGACATACTGTCAGACACTGCATGGGAGAGGCGGGAACATGGGCAGTCTGTGCTGTGCCGATTTACAGTGCTACTGTAAATAACAAGTTATAATTATGAGAGACAACTCCTGTGTACCAGTTTATGCTATATGGTAGTAATAGAGATTGCACAGCCTCAGGATGATGAACACTGTTTCTGCAGTTCAGAACTTGTCTCTTTTGTGTAGGAGCTGTGAGACCCTGTCCAACTCAAGCAACCCATGCACATTTGAGCTTCTTATCTATAGGATGAAGTTAGCAGCAATGGCAATTTGTGGATTGTTAAGACATTGGATAAAGTTCATATCACACATTTATAGCTATAGGAAATATACACAGAGCATGTAGTGTTCATCCCATAATGAGCTGAGCAGGTTCCAAGGTTCTTTCCTATCCCTCAGGACTCTGTAAGAGGTATTATGACTGTTTCCTTTCCATAGATTAGGACAGTGGCGCTCAGAGATGGAGCAGTAACCCAGGGCAGGTCAAGAGCAAGATTTAAATAAATCTTAAATACCCAAGGCCAATACTGTGAGCTATAACTAGGTGCTGGAGACAAGCAGGCCATCCAAGCCTAGCTTTGAGTCCATACTGTAAACACTGTAGGTCCAAGGCATGTGGTTTCTCTGTTGAATGATACAAGTCCTGGTACAAGACAGAGGTAAGAAAAATGCAGGATGGTGAATGTGAATTGTGTCCTGAAATATGTAACTTGGATTGCCATAGAACATACTTGGCTACAGTAAGAAAATTTGATTGTAAACATGGGGATAGGTGGCTGTCAGGCAAAGATAAGTGCTATGTGCTTACCATTGGGTATTGTACTAACCCAAGTTCATTGGAACAGCAGCCTTTCTTCTCCTGGACAGGGACCTCTCTTCTGGGACAGATTCTCTTAGCCTTATTAAAAATGTGTTCAATGAAAATTCAGAGCGTGAGGCAATCTCCCTGTGGCAGGCACCAGACCACCGTACCTCCAACAAGCGGAGCAGCACAATTGCATTTTCTTCCTGCTAATAAACTTCCTTGCATATTTTAAATCTAAAGTGAGAAGAAAGGAAAGCAGAGAGCCCAGAAGGGATTTTTTGTCTTCAGTGAATAATAATTTTACAAGATCGGGGCAAAGTGAAGAGGAATAAAATTAAGAAGAAATATTAAGAAATATAAATTAAGCATATAGTTTTTCTTTTCTTTTGGCTCTTATTGAAGTCTCTGTGGAGATCATTGTCTAGCTGCTGGACAAATGGGAAAATCTGTTTTTAAAATTCTTCATAGTTGCTTAACATTAAAGTTTTATAAGAAACTAATCTGTTAGTGAAAAGAAACTGGCGATTGGCATATACACTATTCTCATTTAGCTCTAAATGTCAAAGCAAAACTGTGGGCCACTGAAATGATAATAAAGGGTGTATTTGACAGTGTTTTGACAATATTTAACCTACAGCATGGATTTAGACTCAATAGTAAAACTCACATCAACAAAATCAATTGTAAACTTACAATAGCTTTGTCTATGATTGGATTCCCCATTGTGACCATGAAAAGGGGGACAGAGGTATGTTTTGTTTGAAGAACCAACGTCATTCCTACATACCTCCAAATAGGTAAAAATAAAACAAAACATTTAAATTTTCTTATAAGCCAATGCAAATATTGGCTCCAAACCAGATTATGATATAGCACCTAGGATGTATGGTTTCCTTGTTGACAAGGGAAATGAGAAAAACAAGACAGTGAGACAGATCATTCCTATAAATATATGCCTCTGTGTTGACTCAGGCAAAGAAACAGCCCAGATCATCTCCATCACCATCCACAATGTGTTTTCTTCCATAACTACTCCTAAGAGAATACTATTAAACTGATATTGACAGTGTGGTACTTTCTAGCGATGAGGAAGGACTTTCAGTATCTAGCATACACAGTGCATCCTGGGCTGAACTTTAAGATGGTAGGTTGGGGGATACAGAGATGACTCAGTTAGCAAAGTGTCTGTCTCAAAAACAACAAAGACCCAAGTTAGTGTTCCCAGCGTCCATGTAAAAAGCTAGACATGGTTGCAAGAGCCCATGTAGTCTTGGCACTAGATCAGTAAACACAGAAGGAGTCCTGGAGATCACTGGCCAGCTAATATAGCTGAATTGGGAACTCCAGGTCCAGTAAGAGACTTTTAAAACAGAAGATGGAGAACAATAGGACAAATTGCCTGACACCAACATCTGGCCTTCAAAACCAATGTGCCCATGCACACATATTCACATACTTAAAGCACACTCAAAGGTGGTATGTTGGTTAGAAATGTCAAAATACCAAGACTCCTCAGGGCCTTGAGGCCATGCCATCTCAAACTAAAAGGATCAAACTAAAATGGAATATTGGGATATTCTGGTTTGTTGTGATTTATGGTATATCCCAATTATTATTTTGACAATTTCATTTCATTATATGCCACTATTATTGAAGTGCCAGAGGCTGGTTCCAGGACCATAGCAGATACACCAAGATAAGAAATATTCTAGTATGTCTACTTATGATTTTGCCAGAATGTTGTGCTTAGTTTTTGCAACAGTGGAGAAAGTAAAACTAATTATTTAACATTTCCTGTGAAGGTTGTAAAATAAGGTTCGTTAGAGATATTTGATACTGATGTTATACTTAGCCTTAATAAATTTAGGAATGTAAAAAAAAAAAGTACAATAAAATTGATTTGTATTCTACAAAAAGTGTACTCTGCTGAAACCACCAGAATGTCATCACTGTTGTTTCTAAATAAAAGATGATAAAGAACAATGCAAGTCAAAGCCAGTTTGCTGCTTGGAAAGGGGGAGGGGGGGAGTAGAGAGCACTCTCCCGAGAAAGTCATCTGGCCTTACTCATCATATTCTTTTCCTGCCACTGATTTCAAAAGTAAAGAAGTGTGCTGTGTGAGAAAATATAAAAGAGGGTCAGGGTAGATTTTAATATATTTTTTTCCTCCTGTGGCAAGAAGACATGATGGCAGATGCAATTGTAAAGGTTCTTTCTCCCTGTTGGGTGCTGGGCTGCAAAACAATTCATGCTGATGAGCGGTGTGCAGTTAAATTTGTTCTTAGAAGCATAGACCAGAGCAGAGTTCCTTAACTGACTTGTTTTGGCTGGATGATAAATGTTCTGTTTATAGGATAATATTTTATGGGAAGTCTGAATCGTTGCCTCACATTGTTACAAGATGTATTGCCTTTCAACATTTCTCTGATACGGGTATGAGATGGGTCTTCATCTGATACTCTAGAAGTGCAACATTGACCAGAGATTCCAATCTGTCTGCCAGAAGCTTAGTGTCTTTAGGCTATCAAAGACGTGAATTAGTCGTATTGGAATTGGTGATTATCATTCCTGCAATATAAAGCATATCGGCAGAAGAGGTGTGTTGTAAGGATTTAGTGTTGCGTATGAAGTAGCCTCTATTCAGATTTGGAATCATCCATTACCCGTGAAGCTTTGCTTTTGATCTCTATATATTGTAGTTTGATGTTGTAGAATCTCAAGGTACAAACCACTGTTGTTGCCTACCTGTTAACTTGGAGTGGAACATTCTTTATCAAGCTACTGTACTATGAAAGGTTTAGTAGAAACAATTTTTATAGGATGAAAAAAGAGAAAGGTACATGTCTTAACCCGAGAAAGCAGAACAATTGACCTTGGGCTGAACCTGGACCATTTATTTCTTGGTCTGCAATTGTATGGTCTGCACTTGAGGAAAGAGTTTAAACTTCTTCATGAAAGAGTTTTTTTCTTTAATTTATTCTTCCCCAAGGACCAATCCCCTCGTCATATCTTCTTCTCAACCTGGTATACCCCTTTAACAGTTTTTAACTTTTTTGTGTGTGTTTTCAACCCACACAGTCAAACTATTTCTGCCCCAATGCAAATCGATGTGGAGTCCCCTATTGGAGTACAATCTTTTACTTACTATACTCCTAAACAAAATGTACCCCCCTCTCCCACCAGTTCTCAGTTGCCAATAGCTCCTCATCCAGGGGTGTGGCCTTTGGAGATCCTTCCCACTCCATGCAATATCACCAAGAATGGTATAACTAGTTCATAATGCATGTGTACTAGTAAGATTCTGTGTGTGTGTGTGTGTGTGTGTGTGTGTGTGTGTGTGTGTGTGTGTGTGTGTGTTTAGAAACCATCAGAGTGATTTCCAGAATGGCTGTGCTAGCTTAGGCTCCAAAAGCAATGGGATTTTATTGTCTAGGTATGGTGGGAAACTGAGAGCAATGTCAATATTCAGTATTGTTTGGGGCACTTTTGAGGCATTAATGATTGTAAGGACTGTAATTACGATTATAAGGAGACAATCCCTGCTCTGCTCTCACTGAGATTTTTTATGTTGTTTGTATGGTCTTGATATAAATCAGTTGTCAGGTATATATGCAGCTGGTAACAATTTTCTCCCATACTATGGGCTGGTAAGAAATGTCAAATGGTCATGTCTGTTCAGGAACCTAGGGTCACACCATCACAAACTATACATATACATATACACATACACATACACATACACATACACATACATATATATTCTAGTTTGATATGACTAATGGTATTTTCCAATTTTATTTTATTTATTTTTTTATTTCATTTTATTTTATATCATCATTATTGAAGCTTCAGAGCCTGGTCCCAGGCCATAGTGTACCAGGCAATTGTATCACTGAGATACAAAATAGTATAGGATGTCTCCTTATAGTATTTTTTACCGGATTGTTTTGCCATAGTGGAGAAAGTAAAATTAAACATTTAATATTTTCTATGACACTCCATTTGTCAGTTGCTGGTCTTGCTTCTAGAACTACCAGCATCCTGCTTAGAAGGTCAGTGCTCTTGTCTGTACATTGACATGCACTCCCTGCTGTGTCCTCTAGCTAATCAGCTTTTTCTCTCTAAAAAGATAAAATAGATTTTCAAGAACTCCCTCCTCTCTGTGACTGTTATCTTTGAGACAATGTGGTCTCAGTGCCTTTGGAGGTTCCCTTTTTGGCCTCATCTATAAAATAACCAATCATCCACAAACGTAATGGTCTTGCTCTTTTGCTTGCATATAAGCCATATTAGAAAATTAAAGAAAATTTGAATACATCTACTTTGTAAAATAATTCATTACATTATAACTAGACTTTTATGAGCAATAAATGATTATTTCAAAACCAAAGCAATTTTTGAAAGTGGCCCTATCCTGTAGTTTTGTGAATCTTTTCCCTATGCCTAGCACACTGAAGACAGATTTTTCTTACATTCGTAGTGTTCAGTTCCTGTTTTGCATTTGCATTTACTGGGCCCTTTCTTACTTTACTGTGTAGTTATAAAAGATATGAGTATTTCAGTGTATATTTTCAGAGAGTTGTGGGAGATCCTCTAATACTACATTAAAACTTGGTTAATGTAGTTGTTTGTCTAAAGCAGTCTGCAGTATTTACAATCAGAAGCCATAATGACTACTGTTTAATAAACTGATACAAGAATGTTGGTTATGTTTTTTTCTCTGGTTTTGTAGCATCCTATATGTATTGTATAATGCATGGATAGTATTTACCTATATAGCATTCTTATTTGGAAATTCTTGAAGATCTTCTAAATGTTGACACATTTAAATGACAAGTGTCAAAAATATTCTCATAAATGTGACCCTTATATGTTAACATTTTCTCAGAACTTTGAATTTTGCTTTAAAGTTCACATTGGATGATTGGAAACGTGTTGCAAATTGTTCTCCGTGACTGATCCATTTTATTACACAGAGGATTTTTAAAAGATTTGCATTTGCAAGTAGCAAATTAAAAGCTAAATCACATTAAACACCCAAGGAAGATATCTTGAATGAAATTCGTCCTGTGCGCATGTATGCACATTTCTGTGTGACTCTGTATGTGCACATGGGACGGGCCTTGGCGTGATTGCCCTCTTTAATTCTTAAGGCTCAACAGAATTGAGAATAGAGTTCAGCATGACAGCTTTTTCAGCGTGACATTTTTCACAGATGTATACCCTTTGATCTTCTCGGCCACAATCACCTTCCTGCCTGCTACACTTCTTAGCAGTTTCCTTGCGACAACTTCCGCATCAGCACTGCGCAGGGCCAATAGAGGAAAACAGTATCTTAGGTAGGTCGAGACGGTAATTTTTCTGTATATTGCTTTCCCTGAGATGCTCTTTGCCCCCTGACTCTAGCATGGGGCCGTGGCAACCCTTTTTGAAGACGCCGTTCTCTAGTCATGCTGCTCCAGGTGACAGGGCTTTATGACGTTGCTTCTTCCTCCTCCGATCCCGAACGCCGTTTAAGCATACCTCAGCTGAATCATTACTCCTGTCCCCCACACTTAACTATGTCTCTAATGGGTTGCTCAGAAGCCGTCCACACTGGAAAGTAAGTTAAGATGGACATGCATTCTCTCAGAAAAGCAGCATTAACGAGCATCGATCTGAACCTGCAGTGACGAGGTAATATTGCGATCTAACCACCATGGCAGAATGTGCCTTAGCCGTCAAAACGAACAGCTTCATAATTTTCACACCATGCTTCGTGACAGATGGCAAAAACTGTTTTGATGTTCCCCAGACTGTAGAGCAGGAAGAGAGTCTGCATTTCCCCCTTCCTTCTTGCTCTTTGTCATCTCTGGTTGGCCTGACAGCAAACCGATTTCTGCCTCTATGATCCGTTTTCTGGATGACTGTGTTTTCAATAGCTACTTAGTATAAAAATAAAAATGTGCAAGTCCCATCAAATAAACTAATTAAGGCTTAAAAAGTGTCAAAATCCAACACTAGGAGGAACAGATGAGGCACTGAGTGTAAGAGTCACGCAGACCTGACAACTCATGTGTTGCCATGGCAACCGGAGAATCAATATCCCTCAGCTGGACAGATAGTTGACAGTAATTTTTGCTGGGTCAGAGAACTGAGAAGAGAGAGAAGTACATTCTGCTGTGCAAAGATTTACTCCCTCCTTTTTAACCAGAAGCTTCCGAGTGGTTTATTAATAATGGATATGTGAGATATGAAGGCAGGCAGGATGGGACAACTTAGCAGGATCATGGAGCTGGAGGGGACGGGGAAAGTCGTGTAGGAGGGGATAAGAACACGGTATAATGATATGTAAATGTAATAGTGAAATCCATTACTTTGTATGCAAATTTTAAAAATAATTTTAAAACACCCTAAATTTACAAGGTGTCTTAAGGAGGGTTCTTGCATAAAATGGAAGGAGCTGAGTGAAGATTTATCTGTAATTCACTGTTGTCTGAAAAACTCAAGGGTATGAATACCCATGTTTTATTTGTCGTTTGTGTTTATATATATATACACACACACACACACACATATATATATATATATATATATATATA
>BDUI01000019.1:17974-29203 GCA_002335545.1 Apodemus speciosus
AAAGAAAGAAAGAAAGAAAGAAAGAAAGAAAGAAAGAAAGAAAGAAAGAGAAAGGAAGGAAGGGAGGGAGGAAGGGAGCAAGAGAGGAAGGGGGAAGGGGGAAGAAAGAAAAGACAAAAAGACAGACAACTTTAAACTGGATGTAGTGGCACACGCCTGTCATCCTAGCACCCAGGAGGCTAAAGCAGAAGATCAAGGGTTTGATAGTCTAGACATATGGCAAGATACTGTTTCAAAAACAGAAGAAAGAAATAAAGAAATAAAAAAACAAAGTGACCTGTCAAGTCAATTGTATGGCACTGGGGGAGAGATGTGCATTAGGGTAAGGAGGGCCAGGCAGGTGCACAGCTCCTTCAGGAGGAGCTGAGCTGACGCAAGCCTGGGGAAGGACAGTGTCCAGGATGCTGACCTGCCCTCCCGGGATGCTGATCTTACAGGGTCTGCCTTCACGGTCTTATCACCTAGGGCGCAGCATTTCGAGCCAGAAGGGGCCCCTTCCGTGGGAGGCTGAGCAGAGCATGTGACGGTGTACAACAAGCAGTCTACAAGTTAGGCTCCCCTGAAGGTCTCAACACCATGGCTCCACACGGAAGGAAAGCTTTTAGGGGAAAGGAAGGCATCCCTTGGGGATCTACAGAACTGAAGATGGTCACAGTGGGCTTGGGGGAGCACAGAGATGAACTCAGGAATGATGAGGTTTGCCCCAAGGCAAAGTCCCACTGTCAGAGTCAGCATCCCCCTACTCTGGGCCACTTTCTAGACAAGAGCCCTTGGGCTCTGCATTGGACCATACTCTTAGGCAAACGTAAGGAGGACAGACAATCCCTGGGCTGACTGACAGTTCGAATGGAATTATGCAGGTACAGCAGACTGCAGAGCAACATTAAGCAACTTCTGAAAATAGGGATGGCTGTGAACAGAATGACCCCATAGCAACCACAGCGTAGCAACAGGAGCTGTGAGTACAGCTGAGTACCCCATAGCAACCGTAGCATAGCAACAGGAGCAGGTGAGGCTGCCACTTGGGGATGACTCAGAGGTCTCTGTCCGCTGGGTAGTGCTCAAGGATCATGGGGCCTTGTGTAAAGCTCTTTCAGCCAGGTGGGACAGGAGCTGGAGCTTAAGAAAGGGCTTCCAAGAACAGCAAAGACAGCAGAAGCAGACAAAAGGGGCACTTTAGAGTACCCTCTGGTACGCTTGCCCCACAAGGCCACCACGCCTGACTGTCCCACCCTCGAAGGTAACTTCCCTCTTGTCCTCTGGCGTCCCAACATGCTTGAGGGGAAGGGGAGAGGCTTGGTCAGTACAGAAAAGATGCTAGTGTCAGGGCCTCGTGRCTCAGAGGAGCCGGGACAGGAGGGCTGGAGTCTACCCACTTTACCCGCCCCACAGGCTCCCTCCCGGCATCAGTGCCTCCTTCCCTGGCTCTCCGCAGGCCCTTACTTGTCCAGTGCTGAGCCCTGACTCTGGTTGCTGGTGAGACGAGAGAAGACGTTGCGGTCGTTGCGGGGCCGAGTGGGAGGTGACGAAGGAGGTGTGAATCCCATGTCTGTAGACCTGGTAAAAGCGGACATCGTCAGCGGTGATCAGACCCTCGCCCATAAATCCACCTTGCTTCTGTACCACTGCAGAGCCCCAGGGGAAAGAGTCTGTGGCGTAGTGACCTCGGAATGGCTTGGCTCCAGTCAAGATCCTAGAAGCTGTACCTTTAAAATATTGATTTGATTTGATTTGATTTGATTTGATTTGATTTGATTTGATTTGATTTGATGTGTGTGGGTGTCAAAGCACAATGTGTGTCGTGCCTGTGGAGGCCAGAAGARGGCACCAAACACCTTACAACTCGAGTTATAGGTGGAGACCCCCATGAGCGCTGGGAGTTGAACCCAGGTCCTCTGGAAGAGCAGCCTATGCTCTTAAGCACAGAGTCATCTCTTCAGCCCCTAGATGCTGCTCTCAAAACCACTTCCTCATGGCATATTTGGAGATTCRCCTGCTTTTTGAAATCTGCTCGTAATCCCACAGGCRGATTCTGTGTCAATCTTAGACTCTCAAAAAGCAGTGTAGGGCTGGAGAGATGGCTCAGAGGTTAAGAGYACTGGCTGTTCTTCCTGAGGTCCTGAGTTCAATTCCCAACAACCACATGGTGACTCACAACCATCTTCAATGGGGTCTGAGGCCCTYTTCTGGTGGGTCTGAAGAGAGCAATGGTGAATATATTTAAAAAACAAAAACAAAATCAAAACCAAAAAGCAGCAGTGAACATCCTGAGTAACTGACATACGTGCTTCTTGCAGAGGCTGACTCTACCCTGACCCTGGAAGCAGGTGTCCTGATGGTGCCTTGCTTGCGACCTTTATTTATCATTGCGTTTTGTGCTTCTTTTGATTTTTGTTTGTGCTGTGACGCGTGTAGACCAGGCTGGCCCTGACTTTGCAAACGATCCTCCTGCCTCTATTTTCTGGGTGCTAAGATTACAGGTGTGGGCTACCAGGCCCAATTACCTGGTGGGTTTGGTTACTGAAACCGTCCCAAGGCACAATGTGACAGTGCTCTTGGATGCTGCCAAGCATTAGAAAGCTGGGAAAGATGGCACAAGCTTCCTCGGTGCCTGTGCTGTGGTGGAGCTCAGCACTAACAAGCAATAGCATCCGGTAACGAAGGTGCCTTTAAATAGAGGCAGACCTAAATAAAAGGTGATGCTGATGCCGACATCACAGCCATCTCCTCACAGGAACCCGGCCCTCCATCCTCCCGGAGACCAGCGACCCTGATTCACCGACGCAGTGTTCAGAANCTCAGAGGAGCCGGGACAGGAGGGCTGGAGTCTACCCACTTTACCCGCCCCACAGGCTCCCTCCCGGCATCAGTGCCTCCTTCCCTGGCTCTCCGCAGGCCCTTACTTGTCCAGTGCTGAGCCCTGACTCTGGTTGCTGGTGAGACGAGAGAAGACGTTGCGGTCGTTGCGGGGCCGAGTGGGAGGTGACGAAGGAGGTGTGAATCCCATGTCTGTAGACCTGGTAAAAGCGGACATCGTCAGCGGTGATCAGACCCTCGCCCATAAATCCACCTTGCTTCTGTACCACTGCAGAGCCCCAGGGGAAAGAGTCTGTGGCGTAGTGACCTCGGAATGGCTTGGCTCCAGTCAAGATCCTAGAAGCTGTACCTTTAAAATATTGATTTGATTTGATTTGATTTGATTTGATTTGATTTGATTTGATTTGATTTGATGTGTGTGGGTGTCAAAGCACAATGTGTGTCGTGCCTGTGGAGGCCAGAAGARGGCACCAAACACCTTACAACTCGAGTTATAGGTGGAGACCCCCATGAGCGCTGGGAGTTGAACCCAGGTCCTCTGGAAGAGCAGCCTATGCTCTTAAGCACAGAGTCATCTCTTCAGCCCCTAGATGCTGCTCTCAAAACCACTTCCTCATGGCATATTTGGAGATTCRCCTGCTTTTTGAAATCTGCTCGTAATCCCACAGGCRGATTCTGTGTCAATCTTAGACTCTCAAAAAGCAGTGTAGGGCTGGAGAGATGGCTCAGAGGTTAAGAGYACTGGCTGTTCTTCCTGAGGTCCTGAGTTCAATTCCCAACAACCACATGGTGACTCACAACCATCTTCAATGGGGTCTGAGGCCCTYTTCTGGTGGGTCTGAAGAGAGCAATGGTGAATATATTTAAAAAACAAAAACAAAATCAAAACCAAAAAGCAGCAGTGAACATCCTGAGTAACTGACATACGTGCTTCTTGCAGAGGCTGACTCTACCCTGACCCTGGAAGCAGGTGTCCTGATGGTGCCTTGCTTGCGACCTTTATTTATCATTGCGTTTTGTGCTTCTTTTGATTTTTGTTTGTGCTGTGACGCGTGTAGACCAGGCTGGCCCTGACTTTGCAAACGATCCTCCTGCCTCTATTTTCTGGGTGCTAAGATTACAGGTGTGGGCTACCAGGCCCAATTACCTGGTGGGTTTGGTTACTGAAACCGTCCCAAGGCACAATGTGACAGTGCTCTTGGATGCTGCCAAGCATTAGAAAGCTGGGAAAGATGGCACAAGCTTCCTCGGTGCCTGTGCTGTGGTGGAGCTCAGCACTAACAAGCAATAGCATCCGGTAACGAAGGTGCCTTTAAATAGAGGCAGACCTAAATAAAAGGTGATGCTGATGCCGACATCACAGCCATCTCCTCACAGGAACCCGGCCCTCCATCCTCCCGGAGACCAGCGACCCTGATTCACCGACGCAGTGTTCAGAAYGYGTGAACCAGGAGAAATGGCGGTTCCTTCAGGGAAGAGTCTATGACCTTGCTGGCCCGCTCATTCCTCTCTCTGGAAAGCTGTCGCTACATCCCCCTTCCTTAGGGCCGGCTTCATGAGCTCAGCCTCACCCTCAGACCACAACTTCAGCGTGTTCTCTGAAGATGAAGTCCGTCAGGGTCCCAGTGTACAGATGTCCGTTCAGCTCCTCCCCACCAGCACCCCATGCAAGCCAGTGCTGTGGGCATCTGCTCTGGTAAGGACGAGAGGCTGGCGTCTGGCGCAGGTTCTTTTCCTGCCTCTCAGCAAGGCAGGTTGCATGGTTACTCTGAGCCCCAGTGTCTCACCATGTAGCTGGAAAGACCACCAAACCTCTGCAGAGCTGGGCCCGTGTGTGCCTGACTGGCTGGAGACTCCTACTTCCCTCACAGGAAGAAGCCTTTGAAAGAATGGAAACTACCGAGGATTTAAGACCGCAAGAAGGGGCTAAAATACACTCGGACGGTACCAGTCAAAGCTGCTGCAAGCCTTCTAGATAGAGTGTGCGTTGGGAGTTTCCAGCCTGTGGTTTAGTTATGTGCTTGCAGGTGCCTCATGGAGAGGGCATCTCCCGAGCCCATACCTGACATGGTTGGCAAGGGCAAAGCTGAATGACCGAGGCTGGCTGGGCCACAGCAAGTGCGTATGATGGCCCACACAGAAGGAATCTCACAGCCACTCATGCACCTAAGGCCTGGGCTGGCATTGACTCTAGAGTAGATTCTTGAACACCTCTCACCTGATGGGCTGCCCCCGGTCGTAAGACTTCCTTCGGGTCAGAGGGGACGTGTCTGTGGCACCTCGAGATTGCCGAGGGCTGGAAAAGAAGGTTCCGGTGAATCTGAGACCTAAGTTTCTGCCCGCCTTGACCCCAGGTATCTGGGTCCCCCTCCTTACAAAGTGCTGCCCCGGGTGGGCAGGCTGACGGTGCGGGAGACCTTGTCCCGGTAGTAGGGGTCCCGGATAGAGAAGCCCACTCCATCCTCTTTGATCTCGACCAGGGAGGCCAGGGACTTGGTGATGTTCTTGGTGGAACTGTCCAACGGGGGTCCTAGGCACTCCGCAGACACGGCCTTCATTTGTGCAGAGAGCTTGGGCTCACCCTAGGGAGGGAAGGACGCGTGAACCAATTTGTCCAACTGGTAGACCAYAAAGAGAAAGCAAAAGCTTGACCCGATGACACAGACCTGGCACTCCAGGTACACAGGAGGCTGAGATTGCAGGGGGAAAAAAAAGCAGAGCGGAGCAGAGGACCTAGAGATGGGTAAATTCTGAGGAAAATGATACTGCCTGGCCTGAGGGAGAGTTGCTGGTGGGAGCCCTTAGCTGAATTAAGCAAACTGCAGTGTCCAGACTGAATTCCAGCCAGCTCGCCCAGGACTAGTCACAACTCAAAGCTCACAGCCGGTCTGCAGCTTCCTGAGTCTGACTTTAATAAGCCTTGAGTGCTGGCCCGTTCTAATCACTAACCCCTTGCTGTTAGGAAAACTCTCCTCCTGTGACTTTCATGCGGTTGAACCAACAGCTGCAGGAAAGATAAGCAGGGATCTGGAGTCAGCTTTGACCCTGTGTCTTCAGCAGGGAAGGAGATGTCCTGTAAATCAGGGTCATGCCATCAGGTAGAGGAGAAAGACGCTTTTAGTTGCTCTAGTCATTTCTCCCGTCTTGAAAAGAATGGGCTGCCTGGTCTACAGAGCAAATTCCAGGTTAGCTCCTCCTTCCCCGCCCTCAACTCCAGGCAAGATCCTTCCTGGCACCTCTGTTCCTGATGAGGATAAAATTGAACTGGGACTCAGGGTGTGGAACTACAGGCCAGAGATCAATCAGGCTGGGAGCGTCGTCCTGCCAGGAAAACCAAGAGCCTGTTTTCCAGCAGGGCTTACCTTGAACTTGAAGTCATCATGGCTGGTGGAGCCTTTCATGGTGAATGACTGGGAAAAGCTAGGGAAGAAGCCAAGAAAGTTTAGGACCATGCTAGTTATGCAGACTCTCTCAGTCTTAGACATCTGGGTCCCAAAGAGCCTGCAAATTCAAGCTCAGCCCCTGGGGCCCTATGGTGCCCCACCCCCACCCCAGGTGCAGGCTGGGAGGAAGCCTCCAACTCCCTGCTTGTAAACTTACCTCCCTTCAGAGAACTCTGAAACTTCCTCATCTGTGCTCGCATAGCCATTCTCTGAGGGAGGGAAGGAAGGAAGGACGTTGAGAGACATTATCAGAGTATGGGGAAAGGAGACACAGCCTCTCTCCGGCATCGCCCACTAGGATCAGACCAGGGCTTCTGAGGGAATCCTGAGGCAGGGGAGCTTTGGGAGCTGGAAGACTTTCCCTACGCTAATGCATACCATGTTGCACATTGTAGATGAGGGCCTGCAGCTCGGGGTGCGCCTCGGCCTTCTCACGCAAAGCGTCTAGGAGCAGGTGGTTCTGGGAAGAGCCCGTCATGTCTGTCTGTCTTAGGCGTCCTTCCAGCAGCCGGATCTGGGCCTCCTTCTGTGCTACTTGAAGTCCCTGGAGGCAGAGAACAAGGCTTGGGCTTGCTCTTTCTGGCTGTGGTTGACGCTGTAGCCACTAGACTTCTATATACACATTAGGGATGGTCATCTCAGCATGTAGTCTGTTTTGGGTGCATTTGTGACCCCTCATTCATATACACAAGCCCCAACCCCCATTACCTCAAAATGTGACTGTCCTTGGAGACAGGTCCTAGGATGATATGAGGTCATAGGGTGGTTGCTAATATAGTATGGCTGGTGTCCTTATAATAATAAGCCACACAGAAGATCATGTCAAGACACGGGGAGGAAAGAATGGCTACTGAGGGACAGAAGGAGGCTGGGCAAACCTACCCTGCTGACACCTGGATCTTAGACGAAGTAAAGCCCTGCTGCACCAGCTGCCCAGGCTGCGGCATATTGTCAATGACAACCCCCGAACACTAACACAGTCCCCTAAGACACGAGGCAACACCGAGGAGCCACCGTGGGTCTGGCTAAGAGTCGGGCAGGGTGGCCTCCCAACCGTTTTCCCATGAACTATATGTACACTGGCTGGTGTCTGTCCCCAAGACTCGTGTCCTGGGATAGAAGAAAACCTATTCTCTGACCATTGATTAAGGAGAGGGGCTCCAAAGACTCTTGATGCTCTGGCAGGCAGAAGGTGGAATGTAATTTTTGTTTCCTGTTCTCCAATTCCTAATGTATTGCATCCAACAGACCCAAGCCCAGTCCTGCTGTGGATGGGCCCGGGCCAGGACACCTTTAATTGAAGTTCTGTGGTGTGCCAAGGCCCTACGTGTAGCATTCTGTACAGCCAGCTACAAGTTCTGTATTGTCAGCGTTTGGGATTTATAGCCACAGAACCCGAGGCTTGCAGATTCAGTAGCTTGTCCCAGCCTGTGAATGACGCAGGTGAGAAGGAGCCAAACCCGTGGGCTTCACTACCAGGGTATGCGATGCCCGTCTTGTGCCAGGGAAGCTGCCAGCTCACCTTGTCAATGGAYGCCTTGAGGAAGTTGTCTAGCAGTAGGCGGGCTTCAGCCAGAGAGCAGGAGCTAATGACCACTGATGTGTCTGTCGCGTCCAGCTCCTCCTTTAAGAGCGAAAAGCAGAAATCGCATCACACAGGGCTGTCCACACACTCGTTGCTACCACCCACACCCAGCCAGGCCGGGCCCTAGGGGCACCTTGGTTTCTTCCAGCTGCACGATGGTGGCTTGACAGTCAGTGATGCTGTCATTGATGTAGTCAATATTGGCTGCCAACACTTCGATCTCCTCAGCCAGTTCCTGTAGCCCCTTCTCCTCCTCCGGGCTCTCAGCCTGCAGGCGCTCTCGCTTCCTCCGCAGTCCCTCCTGTAGGAGGAAGAGCTCCTCCCTTTTCTGGGAAAGCGGGCGGGGGTGGGGAGGATGGAGGATAGTGATAGAAGATGCATCTCAGGTGCATGCGCTGCCCACAGCTCCTACCCCAAGCCACCCACCTGTCTGGGGTAATCCAGAGGTCAGAAGAGGCATGAGGAGCAGAGGGTGGGAGACGGGAAGGAGTGAGGAGCCAGAGAAATGAGAAGTGACGGGACGTGTGGAGCATGGGGTGGGAGAGCGGCGAGGTGGGTCCCACCTTTATGAGGCGCTCCATATCAGCCTCCAGGTTGACGATGGTCATTCTCTGCATCACAATGTCGATGATCCTCCGTTCCAGGGACTGCCATTTGAGTCTCGCGGCCTTACTGAAGCTTTGGCTGGCTCCCTTCTTCTGGAATTTTTTCCTGGGAGGCAGAGGCAAAGGGACTTTGGCTGACTACTCGGAACCTCTCTCTGCAGCTCTGCTGAGGGCCCTCCCCAGAGCAGGAAGYAGCCAGCCCAGGCACCAGAGCTGACCTTCATACCTCCTCACCCTGGTCCTGCCCACAGAGCACGCACTCCTCACCTGGCTGGGCGGCTGCCGGTGACAGTGCCTGTAGGGTGGTCCCCCAGGAAGTGGTTGATTTTTCGGTTCCACTGACGCACTATGCTGGAGACAGAGCGGGCTCCCGATTCAGCCTCAGACGAGGTAGTGCTGGCAGATACCTCGGCCCCGGAATCCATATTGGGGTGCTTCAATCCCACACGCCCAGCCACTCGCTCAGACATGGGCTTTGCCAAGCGCCTCAGTGCAGAAACCTGGGAAAGTGGGGACAAGAAGAGGGGAACCCAATGGGTAAGGAAGCCTGGAAGGACAGGAAGAGGGGGACCCAGGGAGCAAGGAGGCCTGGAGGGACAGGAAGAGGGGGATCCAGGGAGCGAGGAGGCCTGGAGGGGCAGGAAGAGGGGGACCCAGGGAGGGAGGAGGCCTGGAGGGGCAGGAAGAGGGGGACCCAGGGAGCGAGGAGGCCTGGAGGGGCAGGAAGCCTGGAATGAGGTGTTGAGGAGAATAGAGGCAGCTCTGTGCAGGCCTGGCTTAGGGCTATAAAGGGCTAAATATGTCTGCAATGTAAAATAAACAGAAAGTATTCTCTCTCTCTCTCTCTCTCTCTCTCTCTCTCTCTCTCTCTCTCTCTCTGGATTTTATACGTATGTGTACATGTGTGCATCCAGACATGCATATACATGTGTCCCCAAGGGTGTGGAGTGTCTTCCACTATTGCCCCTCTTACGTTCTGGACCGGGACAGTGTCTCTCAGTGTCCCCAGAGGTCGCCAATAGCTAGACCGGCTGGCCAGCAAGCTGTGGGATGCACCTGTCTTGACAATGCCCCAGTTGTTAATGTGGGTATTGGGGTTCAAACCCAGGTCCTCATGCTTATGTGATAAGTTATTTACAAACGGGACCATCTCTATCCCTCTTCACTCTTTTGTAAATGATGTGGGTTCTGGCCTCTAGGCATAGCTGACTGGTTGAGAAGCCATTTCTCACAGGGTGCTGCAAATTGGCAGCCCACAAGTAGCATGGGGCACACACCCCCCCACTTCTTCAGAGGAGAGCAAACATCGGGAACCAGGGCTAGTCCTGTACAACCAGGGGTCCTGTTGAGAGCACTCACCTCCTGGGTTTTCCTCCTCAGAACTATTTCCTGCTGGCGCTTCTGAGATTCCAGGGCCCGTATCTGAAACTGAAAGAAAAGGGTTGGACCACCTTTAGCCACTAACAGCAATCTTTTTTTTGTGGGGGGGAGTGGGGTTGAGGTTCGAAATAGGGTTTCTCCATGTAGCCCTGGCTGTCCTGGCACTCTGTAGACCAGGTTGGACTTGAACTCAGAGATCTGCCTGCCTCTGCCTCTCGTGTGCTGGTAGTAAAGGTGTGTGTAACCATTTTCTGTCCAGACAGGAATGGGGACAGGGTAGGCAGCTCTGTAGCCAAAGGCTCAAGATTTTCTTGTGTGGGGTGATTCTCACACAGCCAAACTGTAGATAAAATGGCACCCAGAGTCACACCCTTCTACCAAGGGTGGCCATGAGGAATTCCTGCCCACAAGGACAATTCTCTTGGTCTTATCTCTTACCATGAATGTGAATCTGAACTAGAGGCCCCATTCTCCCAGGCTATTTCTCCTGGGCCTGGAGCTCCATGCGTTTGATTTTTCTGGTAGCCTTGGGCAAATTCTTGCCCTTCTCTGGACTCAAGTTATCTTCTTGGACAATGTAGGGGTTGGGACAGAAGCCAAGAGTACTCTGCTCCAAGCATGGCTCTTGTCACTTGGAACAGGAGGAACTGGGGGGAGGAGGGTAATCGGTATGGGGGGGTGGCTGAAAGCTCCYGGAGGCCTCTTACCTCCTGCCTCCGCTGCTCCTTCTTGAGCTGAGCAATCTCCCGGTTCCTCTTGGTCTCCACCAGTCGCCGCCGCTGCTGCTCCTCACGCATTTGCTTCATGAGGGCTACCTGGGGTGGCAGAGGTAACGGAGGTGAGGCGGGGCTGGGCAGGAGCGGCCCATGTGCCTCAGTCAATAGCTGGTAGTGGGGGCACTGGCCAGGGGAGTGGTCTTCTAGGCAGCACTGACTGGGGGGGGGCGGTTCTGAAACATAAGGTTTCCTTCCCACTYATCCTCAGGGGCTAAGATATTTATACATCGACAAGCTGCTAAAGAGCTGGCCTTACTACTTAAAAGTCTATCCTAACCACCATCCTCAGCCTGACTGAAGATTCCAGGGCGAATCTCAAAGGGATGGCGGCATAGCAAGAGCTGCCCACGTGGCAGGCCCCATCTTTACGACACTCATATGAGACAGACATCTCTCGTGTTTTATAAYGAAAGAAATGAGCCTTTGAGACAAAATGACTAACAGTCACAGAGCTAGGAATGGCTGGCTAGACTTGGGGCCTGGGTCATCTTAAYTTCCCAACTCCAGGCTCATCTGGATGCCAGCAAGTGTGGCTGCATCCTTCCGTCGAGGCTTGTGAGTGAGTGAGTGCTCTCCAGGCCCAGGATAGTGCTGAAATGAGCTTCCCAGAGGAAGCTCCACTC
>BDUI01000019.1:51016-61788 GCA_002335545.1 Apodemus speciosus
TCTCCCAAGTGCTGGGATTAAAGGCGTGCGCCACCACCTCCCGGCCAGATTTTTTTTCAAAATGGCCAAGTTATGAATAGTAGCCCATGTGATCATCAGTAGATCAATAGCTTAGAAAAAAAGTATGTATAACACAATAAAATACTATTCTGCCATTGCCAAGAGTGAATGTTATTTGCAGGAAATGGACTAATGATCCAAGAGGTTGCTAAGTTGGGCCCAGGAAACCCTAATCACGTTTTCTCTCATATGTAGTATTTAAACTTACAAAAATAAGACTTGAAGGGGAAAGGGCGACCAGAAGTCAGGAGGAAACAGGAGCGGAAAAGGGAGGTGGGTGTAAGATCAAAGTACATGAGACAGGCATATTGGAACCCTTCTTTCTCTGAATGATTAGAATGTATCTTAAAATAGAAAATCTGGAAGCGGAAAGATGCAACATTTAAAACAATGAAATTGGCACACTATGGCCGGCAATTTATGCCTATTTATTATCAATGAAGGCTGACAGCCTAAAGATCTTGTGGCATTTCTGCCCAGGGAGAGTGTGCCTCTCACTGCGGACCCCCTCTCTCTCCTTTCTCTCCTTCCTGTTGGGAGGGATGACCGAGGRCCCCTCTCCGAAAGCCCCCACCCCCCACCCCGGAATCTCGCTGAACAGAGCCGGCCTATTTGCCATTTGGCAAACGGCAGGCAGGGTGGCGCGGCCAAGGCTTTTCAGAGACAGGATCTGGCACCGTGGCTGAGGTCACCACGCTTCCTCCGCTCACAAACGAACAGTGGCTGGCGTGATGTGGGCGGCTGCTCCCACCCCCGCTGCGTTGAGCCACAGCAGAGAGACTTAAAGGCGGGCGAGGCGGGGACAAAGGCGGCCAGCCGAGCCTAGGGCCGCGGGAAGAGCTGAGCTCAGCGGTTCCTTGGCTCATCAGGAGCAGGACTGGACCGCAGCAAGTGAAGGGCAGGGGACGCAGCGAGGGGGCGGGCCAGGGGCTGCTGAGAGACTGCCAAGGGCAAAACTCGCTTTCTGCAGAGGGAAATGGCTAGGTGAACCCGGGGACGTGCCTGAGACCCAACAGCCACTACAGAAGTTTAGGAGGAGCCTCACCTTAGGGCCTCTAAGTGACATCACACAAAGGCAGCCAATCACCCCTCCCAGAAGCTCCGCCCAGTGACTTTGGGCTCCTAGGGGTTGGCTGTGCTTTTTTTTTTTTTTTTTTTTTTTTTTTTTTTTTTTTTTTTTTTTTTTTGTAAAACTAGTTCCACCTACTCACACAAGACCTCCAATGGTGCAGCTTTTTACACTTAAAGACTTTCCGCTGATGAGAAGTAACAGGCGGTGACATTAAAATAACCAAGATTTGTTCCAGAGCCAGAAGCTTAAAAAAAAAAAGAAAAAAAGAAAAGTATTTATATTTGTATGTGTGTATGTATGCATGCATGCATGTAATAAATGTGTGAAGGTGTGTGTGTGGCAGGATGCACATGCGGAGGCCAGAGGACAACCCTGGACTCTCTGTTTCTTCCACTATTTGAGTCCTGGGAATTGAACTGAAGTTATCAGGCTCAGCATCAAGTACGTTTACAGGCTGAGCCATCTTTCTGGTCCGTAGTGATAGGTTAGTTCTCTGCCAGTGAAATGAGACGGTTCAAGCCGGATTAGAATGTATTAAAGGCAGGTTTATTGGGAAGCCCGCTCTCTGGTGAGTTCACTGGCTCCAATGACCAGGGCCAGGGAAGTCACCATGGGGAGAAGGGGGAAAGAGAGAAAGGGAAGGAGAACGGAAGGAGAGAGGGATGGGGAGGGAGGGAGTTACCAAAGGATGGGGAGGGGGAGGAGAGGGAGGGGGAGTGTGCAGAATGTCTGGATTATATAAGGAAGAGCCTCCTGCAGGAAGGGTCTGGAAAGTTCAGGGTTGGGGGCAGGGTGTGCCAGGTAGGGACTGAGGGATGCTGGGAGAACTTGGAGGCCAGGTCTGCTTTGATATGTACAATATGCACCCGAGTCCCTAGTCCCAAGCAGGGTCCAAACCCAACACTTAGAAGCTACCTAAGGATGATACCGAGTCTGATACCTAGCGTCTTTTCTCTGCTGGGGCTTTACCGGAAACTCATTTCACCCTGTACAACAGACTCAGTACTTAGGGGCGAGACAACTCCCTGACACCTGACACCCATCACTTTGCCCGTAGTGGGCATCGCAGTATATCACACCATATATGATGGGCAATTTGTCTCTATCCTGTCCTGATCTCAAGGTCATTTGACTGATAAGGAACAAGGCTGCCTTTTCCAGAGGTTTGAGCAAATCAGCATGCACACAAACACTCGCTTGTGTACGATTTGCACTTGAGGAATTCTAGACGGAGAGACATTCTCTCTCCCCAGACCTCCGCCCGGGTTTCAGAATCAGAGACTTGGACTAGAGTTACCCCTCAGATGGCCACCATCGCCAACACAGACCCTTCGGAAGGAGTTTATTGGGGCTGAAAGCATGTCTGTTTTGTTGTAAGGAGTCCTTTCTGGAATCTTGAGGAGGAGCCCCGAGGGCTGGTGGGAGCGCTCTAGAGGAACTATAAAGGAGCCCTGTGACCCAGCATCTGGCTCTGCTGTATCCAAGCTTGACAAAAACCAAAGCCAGCTTAGATCCACTGGCTCCTCCTCATGCCCAGCCTGAATCCCCGTGCCTAGTTCCAACCACAGGTGGTGGGGTAGAGCCAAGGGCCGGCTGCTGTGTTCCTCACGGTGTGTGCATTGCTCATGTATGCAAGAGACACGGAAGGGACACGGAGGAACCTCGTGGTCGCCAGCCTGCCTTCCGTACAGTCACTTTGCTAGGCTCTGTGACCTACCAAGGGCACGCTCTTCCTCATCAGAGACTGGGTAAGATCAAAGGGGAACTTAGCTACAGCCAGAGGGATTTAGATAAGCTAGCAAAAAGAACTTCCTGCCGGTAAAGATTGTTAAATCCTGGGAAGGCAAGCCCGAGAGAGAGCTTGGAAACCATTCCTTGGGGTAAGCAGGCCTGCTTTGCAATCCTCCCTGCCTACCCCCACTCCCTAGCCTCATCTGAGGACAATACTGAGCATCTGAGAGCTTGGGTGTCAGATGTACTCTATGTGTTGTCACAACACTAAGGGACAAGGGACACATGCCCCATTTTACTGAAATCCCGAAGGTGACATTGCACAAGCCCAGAGTCCCCACCATTTATAATGATGCAGACGAAATTTAAAGCAGCCTCCTCGTGTGTGCCCAATCCTGCTGCAGTCACCGGGCCACCCCTAAACAGGGCCAGAGGGGTCGGGCTGGAGGAAAACGATCCCTTTAGAATCCCTGCAGATCCCACCAGCAGCTGCCCGCCTGCCTGGGGGGAAAGCAATTTCCAGGCTTTGTAGCTAAGGAGGCTGAGCTGGGCCATTTGTAGAAAGCAGGCTGCCTTTGCCCTCTGTAGCACCCCCTCCCCCCAACACACACACACACACACACACACACACACACACACACACTTCTCCTAGGCAGCCTGGCAAGCCGCCAGCTCTGGGGAAGGCTGCTAGAAGCAGCCTTGCTCTCTCAGGGGAGTCTGGCTTTCAGACGCCCAGGGGCTTTTAGCTGACTTAGCCGAGACAAGGCATCTTCCCACAGGGGCTGGTCTTCTCTCCATCAGGGTGACAAGATCTAATTCAGGGTGCTAACTCTTCTGCAGCGTGAGGGAAAACCCAGCTGTACTAGGAGCAGAGCCACCAGGACCATATCACCATTTGCCTATTGGAACCTCCCCCTGGCTTTTCATAGGCATCTAGAGCCCAGCCCTCCTGTGGTTGCCCTCAGGAAAAAGATGGGACTGCACCCCCAAACAAGAAGGCTTTGTATTGTGGGGTCAAAGGGCATGGATTTACGAGGCCCCGGCAGACCTGGTGAAAAGGGACGGTTAACACCCTCTGCCTGACTTCTGCCTCTGAGATCATGGGGAGGGACACGACACTCCACAACAACCTCATGAGGCACTGGGGTGTCTAGGGCTGTGACCTCACCCCCTCCAAAGGGGCGGTCCTCAACTTTACTTTCAGTTCATCCTAGAGTCCTGCCCACTGATTCTTAGTCACGCCTAGAGGCAGAAACAGAGAGGACACCTTTTCTGCAGCACGTGTGTGTGGGGGGGGGGGACCTCGTTGTCTGAGGCCTCCACTCTAGAACTGCAGGCAGGGGTGGAAGCAGCAAGCAGATGAATGAGCTGTCAGAAGCCAGAGAACAGGAGGCTGGGAGAAGGCTAGCCCCTGAGTGAGGGAGGTACCCCAGCCTGTGAGACCAGGCTGTGAGAAGCATCAGGGCTTCCTGAGATGGGGTTGGGTCTGACCCCTCTGTCTTTGGAGCCTGTGAAAAAGGGCAAGTCCATCCCAGGGAGCTGCTACTCAGCTCTGCTTTCTCTGTCCTACCCCATCTCAGGACATCTGGTAGGGGTTTTCCATGACCTCCCAAGAGACAGGAGACACGGCCACATGAGGCGTAGCCCAGATCCCAGAGCTGTGCTGGCATCTGGTAGGGGGCAGCTCAGGAGGGGCTGGGCCCAGGGGACACTCCCCAGCTGAGGAATGCTGAGCAACAGGCAGCTGGCTGGCTGGGATGGAGGGCGGCCAGCCTCCCTCCACCACGCTGGGCCTGTTACCATTCCCTACTGCAAGTGTGCAGGCAGCTGGCTCTCTGATGAAGTGCGCCTCACTGAAGTAGGGCAGCTCGGCATAGAGAAAGGACAGGTAGCTGGCCCCACTGCCCTGTCTCCAAGGTAGAAAGCCAGGCATTTGGGGAGAGCCACCATAGCACACTCTCCTTTCCATAACCCAAAGAAGCTGGCAGTGAAAGGAGGAGCCCACCAGAGATGGGGGTCAATGCATCCAACAGGTCACCGCCTGCCCCAGGGCTTCGGAGCCCTCAGAGCCCCGACCCCCAATCTCCTCAGCCGAGGCAGCTGATTCCCAGAATTCCAGCTGTTCCAAGGTGGAGAGGCAAGAGACACTGCTTTCCTCAAAGTCCTCAAGGCACTAATGTCCAGAGGACATGAGAGGTCTGGGGACCCAGGACACCTGGGACTCTGCCTTTGACTGGGGTGGCTACCCTACAGGAGTCAGGACCCTAAAAAGACCACCAGAAAACACATTTGCATTGTTTGTATTACAATTCATAACAGTAGCAGAATTGACAGTTACGGCGTAGCACCAAAAATAACTTCATGGTTGGGGGGTCACCCCAAGATGAGGAACCGTATTAACCGGTTGCAGCATGAGGAAGGTTGAGAAACCTCTGCTAGAGCACCCTTGCCTGGAGGGTGGCGAGGCGGAGCTCAGGCAGGGACAGTCACAGGGACCTCGGAACAGGAGAGCAGCAGCTTCTAAAACCCAAAAGAAAACAGCAAGGATCTGGGAGCTCAGGCCTCGGTGGGGACAGGAGGCAGCTATGCCCAGCATCAGCTAAGGCACACTAGGAGAACGTCACCCTTTGCCACACATCTGCATGGGACCGTTTGTATTTCCTTCATCTCCTTCCACCACAAAAGGGCAGGGCAATAAAGACTCTGAAGAAACTGAAGCAGCGGCCACGACCACGGCACTCAGCCAGTCAGCAGCAGGACCGGGAGTCCAGTTAGGGCAGATTAGGGACGTCTGGTAAGCACGTGCTTACAAGGGAGAGAGCCCTGGGTTCGGATCCAACCTTCCCCATCCCTGCTCCCTGTGTTTGCTCATGAGAGTAGCATCAATTATTTGGTCAGCTGAGCATGATAGTACAGGCACAGTGCCCAGCACTGAGCAAAACTTTAAGCAATTATGGTGTTCGGTCGCAGAAAAAAAAAAAAAAAAAAACCCCGAATAGATTGGCTGCAAATGATTTCATTTTCACTAAATAGATATTATCATTTAAACTAGAGAGACACTCTTTAAGCACACTTAACTTAGGGATGTCTGTTTAAACATTTTTCTCATCCTCAGTGCCCCAGGAGTCTTTTCGAGCTTTGTTTCCTGCAAGACATTATACTCAGTGCCTCACTGCACAAGGAGCAGATGAGAACCAGCCAAGTGTTCCCATTCTCTGATGGGTAGAATGAGGTCCATAAAGACAAGAGAGGGAAAGGACCACAAGTCCCACCTGGTAGACAATTACATGGGCTCTGCCCTGCCCTTTGTCCCCGGAGCTATAATAAGGGTGTCAACCTTGGATCACCTCTGCTGGTTCCCTGGCCCCAGCCCCACCCTACCTCTGCTCTGTTGTTTTCAAAAGCTAAGATCCAATCAAACAGGCTGGCTGGGTAGTGGAGGGGCCAATTTCCGGGGCCTGTGGTTACAACACTTCACTTCCTTGTGATGATATAAGGCTTGTTTCTCAAATGGGAGGCCACTAGCAAGATCTCAAGTCTCTCTACACAGCCCATAGAGGGCTCAGTTTCCTAGATCTGTAAATTGGACAGCACCGAGGGCAGTGGCTAGCACAGCTTAGCCTTGGGACCCTGAAGGCACCCCCACATAGCCACCGCACAGTGTCTTCTGTCTTTCCTCTTCCTTCCCGTCCCGGCAAAGTCTTCAATAAGATTGTAGGCAGTCACTGAGCAAGATTCCAGGGAAGGCTAATACTTGGAAAGCAGCTGAAGTGAGATATCCCAGCTAGGAGAGGGCAGGGATGGAATCCACCACTGTCCCCTGGGTCCCTGGCTGGTTGTGGGACTGGCCAAGGCACCTCCCCCTCCCCAGCACACTAAAGGAAGGAAGTTGAGCAAAGTCGGGCAGAGATAAGGGGAAGGGGCTAGGCAGCACCAAGGACTCTCTTTACTGTGAGGCTCAGCGCCAGGGGCCTGAAAGGGTCTCAAATAAACTTATGTAGCCTGGCTTCCTTCCCCAATTTCAACTTTGCCTACTGAGGTTTCTTGGCTACTCCCCCCCCCGCCCCCCACTCATGGCTCCCATTTGCCCGGTCTCTGTTTCTGCAGCATGGTGGGTACAGCTCAGCCCTCTCTCTCTCTCTCTCTGGCTTGGTTGCACGCCCTTCTCCCCTACCCCAGGTAAAGGCCAGTCCAGCCTTCAGAGGACAGGGATTAGAGGATAAAAAGGATCACAGGCAGGCAGAGGGACAGGTTGGGAATCTCTAGTGTGAGGTGGACTGACCTGGGTTCAGGGGACGATGGGTCTGACTCTACCTAACAAGGGAGAGCCGCGGTGAGAGGATTTGGGGGCCTGGTCATACCTGGCCCTCTCCCCCACAGCCTGAAGGCTCCCTCTTTCTGATTCTAGGAGTCCAGGCCTCCAAGGAGCACTTTGTCACAGACAGCTTTATCTTCATCCGGGTTGTAAATCAGGAGCCCAGGGGTCCCCTTTCTAGCATCCCAGGCTTTCTTCCCCCACACACCCCTGATCAGCCCTGTCTCACTCTGTTCACAAGACCAAACCCCAGGGCTTCTTCACCATAAGTGACTGTCATGGGAATTCAGAGAGGACTTCCAGGAAGTCAGGAAGACAGCTCTCTTTGTCAGCAGCTAGGAAGCTTACAGTGGGCAGTTCCCAAATCCTTGCTGTCCATAAATGTGCCACAGACTACGGCTTCACGCCGTGTCCCTTCAGTGACACAGGTGTGACACCGGATGTAGGACATGGCTAAACCAAGGAGAAGTCCCCCTAAAGCACACCACTGGCACCATCTGCTCCTTCTCCCAGCCCAGTCCCACCCTCAGCTCTCTGATTAGAACCTGGGCTCTGTCCAGGCATTGTCTGCCTGCACGGCCGGCTGCCCATTGAGGTCTGGCGTGTGCCGTGTGCCGGGCTGGCTGATCTAGAGCCAGACGGGACGAGTGGGCGGGGCTCTCACCTTCTCGGAGCCCTTGGAAAGTCTAGCTCTTCAGATGTTCAATTTCCACACAACTTCATAGACACAGCTGACTCCAGCTGGGAAGAGCATCCCAAAGCCCTGGGTGCAGAAGGCAGCCACCATCCCTTCTCTGTGGTAAAGGTCCCAGAAACATCCTGATAGTCGAAGGGGAAGGAACGCTAGCTTTCCCCTTACTTACTATACAGGTGCCCATGCCCCAGGCTCTTGAAGTGGGGACCCCAATATTTTACCATGCCAGGCCCAGACTGGGGAGTGCGAATCAAGGGGAAGGCCTTTGTTTGGCTCTCTCTGGTAAAATGGAGTCTAAAGGAAAGCCCCCACGGATAGGGCACCCCATCTCCTGTCCTGTCGGTCCTGGGTCACACTGGCTGGGGGTTGGGTGTCCGTTTTCTTTTTATGGTGGGTAGCTCCCCTCTCCCCATCTGCTGTGGATGCCATATTGACACGTCCCACTCCCACCCAGCCCACGCTCTTCCTTCGACCTCCAAGGGTCCCTGCTGCAATGCCAGCCTCAGTAGCAGCCTGGCTCCGCCCCACCAGCCCACCAGGCACCTGCAGGGCTCCTCTTTGTCTCAGGCTGTTCAGTGCCAGGCAGAGTGTGCACAAGTGATGGTCTGCGTGCCGTGCCGTAGGACTGGACCGGCGGCCCTCAGTCTCCCTCCCTTAGCACCTGAGCTATATACTAAGCCTCCCTGCTTTCTTTCTGGGTTGCACAGAGATGGTCAAGGTGTGTGTGTGGGGGGGGGGGCATCTGCTCTGGGGCAGGAAGAAAGAACCTATTCCATTGATTTCTCTCTTGTCTAGAAGCCACTTCCCAGGATCCCTGGAATCTGGGTCATCTCTGACCCAGGGGATTTGAACATTTGTCCCAGGGACCCACCCTAGAATTTGACTGCTTCTCTCCCCCACTCCACAAGGCCAGAAGAGCGATGTATGTTCCTCTGTGCATCTCTGAGTTGGTGACCAGCTCCTACACTGGTACTCTCCCAGTGTGTTCTTCTTAAAGAGAAGAGCACAAAACAAAATCAGGAGAGCCCGTGGAAGGCATCTTCACTCACCACAAAGAACAGAGAGTTCAACTTTGTAGCATTTCCTGTCCCTGCACCTGTGTGCCCCTAGGAAAAGAATCCACTAAGTTGTGTCCTCTTTCCTCTTAATGTCTGCCAGATTACTTCTAGCACCTACAGATATTGGGACTGGGACTCCAGGTAAATCATATGGCTATGAATGCAGCATTAGGGTCCTGTCACCCCCTTTCATCCCTTCTGGATTAGTCCCTCAGATACACCTTTTTCTTCCTCCCTAGCGCCATCTCCTTTTGGGGCAGGACCAGCAGCAGGGCTTTCTCCAAAAGCCATTGGCACCCCGTGGAAAGTCAAGGCACCATTCCAACCCTTTCATGGGTCCCACAACCGATCTTTGTCTGTTGTATCCGCTCCCAGGATGGTGAACGGATCAAGAGCATAGAACGAGCTAACTGGGGTAGATGGGGGGAGGGGGGATTCCCTCCTATACCCCAGAATGAGACAGCAGCCTCATAGGGAGGACAAGAGGAAACACACAGACGCTCCGGCCTGGGCCAAAGCTGGGTGTGAAATACCGGATTTCCTTGTTTATTCGATTTTCTGATCATTAAGTGCTCCCAAGAGGGGCCAGAAATTACCACCCAAACAAAGCCACCTTCCATCAGTCCGCAGGGCCGCCGCTCCCCTGCGGCAGCCGGGCCAGCGCGCGTCGGCCCCTCCTCCTGGACTGCAGACTCCAGCTCGAGCGGTGCCCGCGCCCCCCGCCCCGAGAACACGCGAGACAAAGCTCGAACCCCTCCTCGCACGCCCCTTCCTCGCCATCGACCCTTACCTGACGGCCACTTTGACGCAGCAGTCGCCCTGACCAGCCATGGTCTTCTGGCACCGGGGTCTGGGCGCGGATCAGGGGCGGGGGTCCGGGGGCCACTGCTCCAGGCAGCGGCTGCGGCTGCAGAAGGCGGAGGCACGGACACGGCTAGCGAAAGCGACCTCGTAGGCTGGAGGTGACATGCTCGCAGGAGGCGGCAGAGGGGCTCACCCGCGGCCGGCCCCACGGGGCTGGTCCCATTCGTCTCCTCCGGCCATCGCGCGGAGACGCTGAGCTCGTTGACAGCGGGCAGTGAGACCCGCAGCTCCCTACCGCGCGGCACACGCGCGCGCACACACCTCCCACCCGGACCGCCACCTCCCGCCGCAGCGCGAACAAAGGGGGCGGGGGCCGAGCCGCCTCAGGACCCACCCCCAGCCCCTCAGAGCGGCACAGGGACCCGCCCCTCCCCGGAGCCGCCAATAGAAAGCCCCAACGAGCGGCAGAGGCGGGACTTGAGCCTTTAAAGAGACCTCTTGGCTAGCGTCCATCGGGCTGCTGGGAGGGGCGGGGTAGGATTGGAGGGCTGCGGGCTGAAAGCGGGAATGGCATGATGGACTCGTCCCTGGTAAGCTGACCATTCGGGAACCACGGCCCTCGAAGTCACGGCACCTCAGTCTCAGAGGGATCGTCGTTTCCTAAATGAGGAACGGGACTCAAAGAGGAACACCCCAAGGTCATACAGGGAATCTGTGGCTAGGCATGGGTAAGGACCGGGTCTCTGGGCAGTGTGCTGCACCTCAAAGCATCCCGCAGAGATTAGCAATTTGCATTTTGAAAGAACCAGCAAAGTGTCCCTTCTGCATTTATTTCGGTAAATATGCCGACCTTTATTGAAGGGGATTCTTGTTGATGTCTAAGTAAATTTCCCCACCTCCACCCTGCAACATCTTTAAGCTCATAGTTTGCTTCGATGGCTGGCTGCCTCAGTCTTTCCTTACTAGACTAGGGTCCCACTAACCTTTATGATCCACAAGGCCTGGTTCACACTCTTTGTGACAGTGGGGGCGGGGCGG